>VZTY01012571.1:727971-782971 GCA_013400935.1 Turnix velox | reverse complement strand
CAACAGATTTGGTAGTCTTTGGGAAATCTTTCTTTCAACTGTATGTTTATACTTCAGGCTCTTTCTATTCCTTAACCAGTTTCAGAGTATAAACATATACATGCTAAGTCATTTATGTACTATTCCTCCTGTGCAAAGCATGTAAATAAAATTGAATATTTTACACTAAAGTAGGTTTTTCTGCTTTCCACTGTCTGAATTCATGCCAATCCCATAGTAACATATATGTCTGAAATCATCTCTGTGAAACAATCAAGTTTATATACAAATGAATGAGCTTGGCTTGTGTGAATTTTGAGTGTGTTGTATGGTCTTCCTTATTTCCTTTAGTATCTTCCTCTTCTGTTCTCAGCTGTTGTGACAAATACAGGTTGGCAGTTTCTGACTTCTCTACAGTACTGATGGTCCAGAGGTGCCTCCTGGTTTCCTAATAGCAGAAACACCCCTGCTTGCCCAGAAGCAATAACTGCCTCTTGCTTTGCATCCCCTTTGCTTTATTTTCGTTCTGCAGATGCTTCTCAATACCTTGCCTCAAGATGATGTTTTGAACATAGGGGTACTGCAAGAAATGCCTTATTACTTGCAAGTACAAGTAATAATAGAATAAACATGCTTTTTTCCTCCCTCTTCCATATCCATCTTTTTCTAATGCTTGCATATTTTCATACTACACTGATGTGGCTACAAGATGCACTTTCATTCTGCTTCAGAGTCAGTGCAAGATACAGGAGAACAATATCATGAACACCCCACCATACATTTCAGACTTTGTTTCCTATATGGAGTCTTTTCTACCAAAAGATAGAGAACCTGCACTAGAAGCTATGTGGTTTAAGGACAGGGGAAAGGAGTCAGGAGCATGACCAAATATCACTTGCACCACACAGGAGATTATAATTTCCCAAGGGAACCCCTTTCCTTCCCTTTCTGTAGTGATTAGCATAAGTTTGGCTTAGTTGAAAACAGTGTTAATGTCAGTGTTGAGGTCAATATGTATGACCTTATGTTAACCCCATAGGATAAGGAAATAGTCCAGTTACAAGAATAAGGAAATAACTTCAGCATAAACAACCTGTCAGTCACTGAGAAAGTTGCAAACGTGTGGAGACTCTTCAAGAGGAGCAGATTGAGAGCAACACCAGCAGCAAGAACTGATTTTCAGTCACCAGGTGTAAGAAATTGGCCATGAAGAATTAGATGTTTTCCATCAACATTGTACAATTTAGTGACCAGAATCAACTGCTAAGAGGACCCCTAAGAACTGCACCAGGATTTGTGACCTCCACTTTGACCTCTGCAGATGTCTGAAAGAACAAGGGCACTTGTAGCTACAAGGGATGCACAGTAATGTCTGGAGCTGTGCACTTTGCTCTGCATTGTGCCATTTCTCCCACAGAACAGGGAAGATGTGTAAATCATAAAATTGCATATGATTGCATAAAATTGTATATATATATGATTAAAAAGTTTTGCCATCCAAACCCATTTAGTCTGCTCATGGTTGTTCCATTTTACAAGACAGCTTCACTTCAGAATAATTTTTTTTGTCTACCACCAGACAGAATATTCAGGGAAATTTAGTGTTTGCATGTGATCTGGCAAAATGCATTTATTAGTGATATTGGCTATGGGCCTTGCACAGATAGAACTAAGAGCAGCATACACCACTGACCACCAGAATAGGAGATTCAAAAGAAAAGGTGGGAAGAAAATCTGGAATATTCTCTTCCATTGATAAAGATAAGATGAGAAACAGCAAATTGGATCACGTGTTAGAATCAGAACCAGTAAGACTTTTATTCCAGATTCTATCAGCTATTACCACTGTGGCATATGGAAACAATGAAGAAGTGTGACCAGAACATATTGAAGAGCAACAAGTTACAAGACTTGTACCAACTCCTCCATTCCCAAAAGTGTTCTTCCATTTATCATCCTCTCTTGTATGGTTAATTATAACAACGTATCACACTTGCATTTAAATTTTTTATCCATACAATTTTCTTTTGTTTCCAAGTATATTGTTTCTGCAGGACTGAATAAGCCATTCACTACTACTGCCTGAAAACCAATTGAAAAAACTCAAACTTTTTCCTTGACATCTACATATTCTAGATGAATTTTTCAGTGATCCAGATTGTGATTCAATTGTGATTCAAAAATACTTCTCAGAGAAAGAATATGATTGTTTACTTGTCTACTCATACTGGAAATGATTTGTGTGTTGTAATTGGCTAAGGAATAGTAAGCAACTTATCCAAGAAAGTATTAACATATGACAATGGAAGAGAATTAATAATTTCTTTATAGATTACCTTTTACCTCCTCTAAACTTAAACATAAATATAAAATGTATTTTGCATAAAGTTGCTTCATTCTGTTGAAATATCTGAGTACAATAAGGACACAGATTTTGCTTTTTCTATTTATTTCTTGGCTGAAATGCTCTGAAAAGTTACTGTATGCGTATGAAGAACAGTGAAGTAAAGAATTTACTATAAAACAAGAGGTCTTACTAGTTCTTCGGAAACAAAAAGATAAAAAGATGAAATCACTGTTATAAAATATAATGAACAAGAAAATGAAGTCTTGTTTATATTTAGCTGGAGACAAGGACATGTTTAACCTTTTCAAGTGATTAATATCACTCCTTTTTTGTTCAGTAGCTCCTTATGTATTTATTCGTTTCAAAAGACAAAAAATAGGGGAAAAATATTTTCTGTTGCGGCAAATATATTTCATATTCAAGCTTCAGATACATGCAACATATATCATAAATTATTTGTTTAACAAACTGTTACTCTGTTCTCTGTACTTAGAATAAAATACAACTGTGTTTTTCCCTCCATCTGAACTAGCACTAGAGAAGCTGAAAATGTGTACTTTACCTTTAGGATTGTTGTTAAGGTTCTCTACATCAGCTGACTGAAGAATTGAACAATTCCAGAATCAATTCCAGAAAAGATTCTTGCTAACTGTGCAAGGAAATATTTATTCACTAAAATTCCTGCAGTTTAGCCAGCATGAAAGCAGGGTATTAAATGTAGAATCTTTAATTTTCCTCTCATTAAAAATAACTGAATATTAATTTTATAAAATAAAATAAGGGTTGATAGTCACAGTTATGTTAAGCCAGCAAGATTATGCTATATTTGTAAAAATGAAACAGTTGTTTTTCTTTAACACAGAAGTATTGAATGCTTATTAGCTATTGGTTTAATGGAATTGAAGTTTGGGAGTTTAGAAAAAAAGGACAGGGATGAAATAAGAGAAAATTAAGTTTTAATTCATTATACTTAATATGAAAAAAAGCAACCTGTGCAGTTGCACTTTCTCTTTTAATGAGAGGAGATGGTCTTCAACAAATTAAAACTTTCCTCCTATGTAACTCTAAATCAGTGAAGAGTAGACACTTAGAAAGGCATGTGTTTTATTCTGGTATGACCTTTCTATCTCACTATATATTGTGTTTTCTCAAATGTGTTGGATATTCCTCAAGGCAAACACTAACACTTGCTTTTGCAAGCCTTTCCTAAGCAGAAATTGCAGTGTCAATATTACCCAGGGAATGACTTCACTCTTGGAGCCAGGGTGAAGTCAGATCATATGGGGCCTGATCTACAATGTGTGGAAACCCCACCAAATTGAGAAAGGTTCACCAACACCTCACAACTGGTCTCATCTTGCATCATTCAGAGTAACAAGAGTTTTTCTTGCTGACTTTAATCAGAGCAACATCTGGAGTGGCATTAGCTACAAAGTTAAACCTGTATGGGATTTTCCTCCCTCAAAAAAGAACCTCTCCTGGCTTCAGTGGGATTATGTATATGATCAAGACAAGCAGAGCTGGCCTTTAGAAGGCAAATTTTTAAACCTTAAAATCAATATTGCTAAATTGGAAGCATGGATTTCCCCTTTCCCTTTCAAAAACTCACCTGGCTGTAAATTCAAGTGTGGAAATAATCTCTGTTTTAGGGTATTAGTTTATCAGCAGAAATGGCTGGTCTTAATTTACTTCATTTTTCTGCTGACAATATTTTATGAGCTCAAGAAAATGCTCTTTGTTGCACCATAAATGGATAGTTTTTCTTACTGCACCTCTTTTCACTGATAATACTCTTAAGACTGTATTAAGAAAAAACAGTCAAAATACAAAGTTAGCAACAAAAGCATGTAAGAATGTATAAGTTATATCATGACAGTGCCATTTGTTGTATTTTTCACCTCCCTTTTCATATTAGCGGATGGGCATTACTTAGCTCCCCTAGATGAGCAATATAATTTGTTGCTGCTGCTGAGCAATAACATTTGAGTGACATCACTTGTTGTCACTTGGAAAACAGGGCATTTGGCTTTTAACCAAACTGGTGTCTCTAAAAATGTCTGTCTCTCAGAAAAATAAGCAAATAGGTACAGCTGTTTATCAAATTATCTTCTAACTTCTAGCTCTGTAAGATCCTTTGCATAAAATTGATCACTGAATAATATCTGATATACCATTTTCTTCTCCTTTATGACTGTAAGACTGGAAATCTGCATTCAAAATGCAGTTTATTTTACTCTACTACTTTTGTAGTATTTTGTGGTATCTACAGGTGATGCAATTTGTGCCTCTTTAATCACTATGCTGTATTACTTGATCTGCCATTGTAACTTTTCAATAGTGGAAAATGATTTCAATGTAGTATGGGCTTTGTGATAAACCAGTCACTGATCTGGCCACATTTTGATTGCTGGTAATTTGTGAAGTCATTGGCATGCTATCAACAGTCATTTTGCTTGCCAGTGAAACTATCAACAGTAGTCACCAGCCACAATAAACGAAGTAGATTGAAAGGCAGTTATACAAAGTAAATCCTGCATCAGCACTAGGTGTGTCTGGTTTTGTTAAAAGATAGTTAATTGTTTCATTGTAAGTTAGTATTTGACAACAATTGCAGGTTTAAACTGTACAAAGCTGCTGCTGGTGATGATGGCCCAGGGGAAAGCGACTGTCATGTTTCCAGTAGAGGGCAATAACCATGAAAGGTCACATCATCTGATGTTACCCTGCCTTCCTGCAAGACAATAGGGTGGAATCCCAGGTTGAGGCTTTGCCCCACTATGTCTCAGTACTTACAAACAGCGTTAAGTCAGGAAAGCTGGGAAACAGGATCTTGGCTGCGTTTGTGGCACTGCTTCTCCAACTTTCCCACTGAGTCTTGGTCCTCTGCTCCCAGAAGTACAAGTACAGTTCTCACCACTTCTACAGACTGTAGTCAAATTATAGAAAAGTAGAATTTCAGCAGCTTAAAAAAATTAAAGGGGCAATCTGGATGCTGATTCCCACTCTGTGGTGAGAGAGCATTTGTCTTGTCTAATGACAGAGGTGTGTGGATTGAACCCACCTCCCTTCTGAAGCTGTCTGTCCCCACTGATTACAGAAGGTAGCCAAATTATTGCCTTGAACAATGAATCTGACTTGCAGCAAGGAGATGTAAATGCTATTAATTAATTTATGATAATTTTAGAAAGAAGTCATCTCTCCTATGTTTTTGATATATATGTAATGCTACTAGGAAAATAATATTTTCCTTTTGCAAAGGGATGTGATTATAAAGAATCTTGTAGGTATTTTCCAATTATTGAGAACTGAGTTATGTAGTTCTTTTAAAAATGAGGTAGACTCTAAGCCTAACAGGCATCAAATGAAAAAATGAACAGAAAACCTTAAGGAGGTTGTTTCCACTGAGAAAAAAGTAATTCTTCTTTTACTACAATAAAATTGACAAAATGAGATGTATTTCAAAGAATCACACATGCAGATGTATAAATCCTGTCAGTACTTTTAATAAGATGCCAGACACACAGTGAGTTCCTCTTTTTCCTTTTATTACAGATACCTGCAAAAAACCCCCACAAACACGGAGCAACTTTATTGAGAACTTTGCCTTTCATAAACTAATTCTTACCAGTCCCAGCCTTGGTACTCAGTCACAATACACTAGAAAGCATCATACTAGAAATGTACTCATGCTGCTTTTTCTCATAGTACTTGTGTAGGAAAACTCAGAAAATAAACTTATAAGGCATCACAGAGGTTTAGAAAGTGCCTGCATGCTAAGAGTATGAGCCACTTGGCCTTAGCTGTATGGAGAACAAAAAAGCTGGCAAGAACACATATCCACAATGCAGATTTGGAAAATCCCTTGTAGATCAGTAAATCAATAGGACACCACTAAACTACTAAAACATCATGCAGAGAAATAGCTCTGTTTGTCCACCTTGCAGGGACTAAGTTCAAGGAGAAATAAATCATCAGTTGCCTGTTTTCTCAATGTTAATTTCTAACTGCTGTGAGGAAGGCAGTGAAGGCATATTCCTTTAGTATTGTTAGTTGTTCTGACTGTACTGAGAAGCTTGTTTTGTGTGTATGTTCATATTTTCTCCTGTAGTCTCATGGTGTACTGTGATTAAATGTTTTTTTCCCTAAAAAAATTCTTTTTGGTTCTTTTTATGTAGTTTGAAACTATTTTTGTGTCATAAAAAATATATTTGAAATTTTAAAATCTTTGTTCATCTCCACAAGGCCATTACAAGTGATTGTTTTCTAAAAGCATTTAAAGTGAAGGTCTTAAAAAGAAAAGCCACATGTTGGGAGTGGAATAGCAGCAAAGTGTAAAAAGTTACAAAATACATCAAACAGCACAAGTGAACAATTCCATCTACAACTGCACACTTTAATAGGTTATTCAATCACTTCTGATTATCACAGCATCTCATTTACACTGTTTCTCTCAAGTCCAATGCCACAAAAAACATGCTCTGCTCAGTCCTGGGTGTGGGTGCTCACAGCAAGCACTCAGTGACAGGCCACTCTCAGCTGCTCCTGGTCCCCAATAATTAGCCTGCTATGGCAGCTACCTCTTGTGGTTTTGCCTGTGAGAGACATTTGACACAGCAGACATCAGAGGGATTTTTCAGGAGGCTCTTGTGGCGTCCGAATGGCTCTTAATTAACCACTTAGGTATCCTCGTTCACTCTCCTGCTTGGCACTTTCCAAATGGTAGGGGTTGCACTGTGGATCTAAACACCGGGGAAGCATGCTATCAAAAGATCTTGTAAATGAAGGCTTGTGTAAATTATTTTTAATGATTCCCTCCTGGCACATCATTATGTTTGTAGTTACACACAGGCACTTCAGAGATGGCTCATCTTCCGTAAGGTCAGCTGCAGGACCACCATAACTAGCTGCAGTCAGTAAATGGCTTATTAATTAGCACAGTGATTTTACATTGCTAAGAGCTCTGATGTATGGAGCTAGAATTGTAATTGTGCAGGATCGAAATAATAAGCCATCTCAGGGCTCCTTATGCAAATTGCCATATTATAAAATCATTACCTATCTAAACACTGAGTTTTAATAAGAATTACAATGATGAATTTTATGATAATTGACACTCAAATTTTAATCTCTTGGATTTTTATCACTTTTGTGGTTAAAGTGTGTTTCTAATTAAATGTTGCTTAAAATGCAAAGGATTGTTTAACAATTCTATTCAGTTCTTCTAGTTCAAATCAGGTTATTCTCTTTGGTCATAGAAGATGGGCCTTCTTAGTAATAGGTATATGACATTATGTATTACTTGTAGAGTAAGATGTTTAATCTTCCTTTTTTTTAACAATTACAATTTTGGTGGCACTGTATTGTCAACTGTGAGACAGAGCACAGTGCGTGTCATTGGGTCCGACTTTCATAATGAAAATGATTCAAAATAAAGAATGAAAATCCAGGAAAGATTTTGAATTACTACAATGTTTTATGGATTTTTACTTTTTTATTTTTAATTCCAAAGGATTTTAGAAGTGTTGTATTAATCTTAGAAATGGATGCAAAGTTAACAATTTTCAAATTACCATTTCTAGCAGAGTACAAAATCCCTAAAACTAATAGTTCATACAATCATAAGGTTGGAAAGGACATTCAAAGGCCATCTAGTCCAACCCCCCTGCAGTGAGCAGGGACATCCTGCACTAGATCTGGTTGCTCAGAGCCTAAATCCTCACCTGGAATGTGTCCAGGCATGAGGCTTCCACCACCTCTCTGGGCAACCTGTCCCAGTGCCACCCTCATAGTGAAGAACTTTTTCTTAATGTCTAACCTAAACCTGCCCTGCTATAGTTTAAAATCATTGCCTCTTGTACTAATGCTTCATACCCTGGCAAGTAGTCACCCCCCAGCTTTTCTGCAGGCCCCCTTCAGGCCACCATGGTGTCATCTCTGAGCCTTTTCTTCTCCTGGCTTAACTGTCCCAGCTCTCTCAGCCTGCATCATCCTTGCGGCTTTCCTCTGGACCTCCACTGATAATTCCACGTCCTTCTTGTGCTGAAGGCTCCAGAGATGGGCACAGTATTCCAGGTGGGGTCTCACAAAAGCAGAGTAAAGGGGCAGAATCACCTCTCTTGACCTGCTGACAACCACTTTGCTGATGCAGCCCAAGATATGGTTGACCTTCCAGTTGGCAGCTGCACACTGTTGACTCACATCCAGCTTTCCATCCACCAGTGCTTCCAAGTCCCAGTCTGTACTGGTAATGAGGACTGGACTGGCCCAAGCACCCTGCACTTGTCCTGGTTGAACTTCATAAGATTTGCATGGGCCCAGCTCCCCAGCCTGTGCAGGTCCCTCTGGATGATATCCTGCCCTTCTGGTGTGTTGACTGCACCACTCAACTCAGTCACATCTGCAAACTTGCTGAGGGTGCACTCAATGCCATTGTCTCTATCATTAGCAAAGATATTAAACAGCACCTGTCCCAACACAGATCCCTAAAGGACACCACTCATCACTCCTCTCCACCTGGATATTGAGCCATTGACAGCTGCCCTCTGGATGTGACCATCTACTCAGTTTCTTATCTATGAAACAGTCCACCCACCCTTCAAAGCCATAGCTCTCCAAATTAGAGAGAGGATGAAGGTCACATTTAAAACCCTGAAAATGCAACATGAGAGTGTGTGCACTAACATTCTCTCTTCTCTGCATGGATGATGTCCCCTCTCTGGAGGTGTTTAAGACCAGGCTGGATGAGGCACTGAGCAACCTGGTCTAGTGGGAGGTGTCTCTGCCCATGGCAAGGGGGTTGGGACTAGATGATCTCTAAGGTCCCTTCCAACCCAAACCATTGTGGGGGACTGTGTCACAGACTTTACAGAAGTCCAGACAGATGTTGTCCATGGGTTTTCCCATGTCCACTGATGTAGCCACTCCATTGTAGACAGCCACTAGTTTGGTCAATAGTGCATTAAAATTTGACAATTGTATTTGCAGTCAAGTTTTTTATTTATATATGGCATATTTGTTCATTTTAATCCTTTTTGTTTGTTCATGAAAATAACTACTTTGAAGCAGGTGCATTGGCAGCAAATCTGGAAAAAGGTATTTTGATTAGTGGCACAAAGCATCAGTCTAAATGTACCTCATCTTAGTGCTTAGCATAAGACCTTAAACATTCAGAAATTTTCCAAAGAACAGAAAACCATATACATTAACTTGATAGGACAATAACAGAAAGTTCTAGGCTTGGAAAAGTTTTCTCCTATTCAGAAATTTTCCAAAGAACAGAAAACCATATACATTAACTTGATAGGACAATAACAGAAAGTTCTAGGCTTGGAAAAGTTTTCTCCTATTCAGAAATTTTCCAAAGAACAGAAAACCATATACATTAACTTGATAGGACAATAACAGAAAGTTCTAGGCTTGGAAAAGTTTTCTCCTATTCAGAAATTTTCCAAAGAACAGAAAACCATATACATTAACTTGATAGGACAATAAACAGAAAGTTCTAGGCTTGAAAAAGTTTTCTCCTATGATTTGATCATTCTAATACAGAAAAGAGTATGATATTGAGGAAATAGCCTAGGTCAAATGAAAAGCAGAAAATTGCTTTAAGAATGCTTCTATCAAATCAGACTGGAAGTCTGTTTGAAGGAGAATTCTTTTTGTAACAAAATGCATGTCTTCACAACTGTGGGAATAGAGGAAAATGTAGATATGCTGTTTTGCCTGATTAAACTTCAAGTCCCTGACCACTTGCATCTCAGGAGATGTATTGAGACAAATGTGTCTTCTCTCTTCTTGTGTAATCCTCAACCCACTTCTTCCATGAAATTAATCCACTGCCTTTAGAGTCTTGCAAGCCTTCAGTACTCTCTACATCCTTTGGTAATGGTTTCCACAGATCTAGCAGTTCTTGCACGTCCCTTTGTGTGTTTTGACCATGGCTCCTCTAAATTTCATTGAATAGACTGCTGTACTTGTATTGAAAAAGTAAAAGAATTCCTACTCAGACACTCCACACTGTCAATAATTTTGCAGTTAATAGAAAAATAGCTAAAGGAAAAGGAAAAATGGTGTACAAAGTCCTATAATCAATATTCAGATTTTAAGACAAATTATTACAATCTTCACAGGTTTATACCAGCTCATTTTATAATGGTGGGGTACAATTTGTATGTACTTGAAATAACTAAAATGAATCACTAATTATCTGTGGTATTCCTAAAGTACTGAAAGATGGGAATATAGAGAGATCTGAAACACTCACTGTTCAGTTCTGGGTGCAAATGAATGACCATTCCACAGTAACATGCCCTGGTATTTTCTGACAAGTTGTTTTACTGGGGACATTGGAACAACATTCTAAAAAACAGTGGAGAATGAAAAAAAAAAAAGCTCAAAAGTGATCATCTGAGGTTTTATGTGATTCAAAAATTTCATGCAAAAAACATGTTAAAAAATGTGAATTTGACAGTCTCCATTGTTAATAATCTTCTATTGTCCTTATAGATAACCCCTCAAGGAACTTCATAATGACCCCCAATGAAAGGACAAATAAGAAGTAATGGACAGTCACCATCTGCTTTTGCTTCCTACCATGTTGCAAAACTGGAAAAAGCCTTCATGTTATAATGTATTGTATCCAATGACCACTCATGGATTTCTCATCTGCTGAGTACTGCTCTTCCACAAGTCAAGACTATAATAGCCATGGCCATAAAAAAAAAATCATTAGAACCAGGGCAAATCTAAACTAACACTTCCGGACTCACCCTACCATGAGTGTGGTCTACCCTTCACTATTGGGCAGTGTGATAAAATCAACAGGATAGAAATGGGTGGTATTTATTCTACATTAAAATAAATAATTCTTTTTTCGTCTTTGAATTCCTATATTTGCAGTAAAATACATGCAAATTCGATATAATAAGCACATCTACAAAGCAGTCTTTACCACATATATTAGCTTATGATTATCTGGTTGAATTAGGCTACATTTCTAAATTCAGTCTTTTAAATGAATCTGAGGCAGATAATGCTTATACAGATGGCCTAGTTATATGATTGGGAAGAGGCCAAACAGTAAAGAAAAAAGCTTATATCCAGATCTCATCAATTTGTTAATGAAAGCATAGAGCACACCCATTAGTTCTGTCACTAAATATGGGTTTGGCCAAGGACAGAAGTTACTGGCTGTGGCATATGAAAACACAGAATTTTAAAATCCAGTCCATGGTGATTCTAAAATTGATAAGATTCATAGACTCCTGAAAATAAATGTTACCTGAATGGGAAAAAATGTTAAGGTGGATTTCAACACATATTATACTCCCAAATTCTTTTTTTAATAACTAAAATTTCACATCTGAATCTCTGGTAAGGAACTACATTTCCTTTTGTGTCCATGTGTATATTTTGCTCCAACCTGCAGCTGAGTAGGGCCAAATGTTGGTGCTTATATATTTGATGTCGGATAATTTAGATAATTTTGAATGGCACCAAGTTACAAAGTTTCGTTCATACTTTCTTTCTTAAGTTTTATTTTAAGAAGAACCTGCCACAGCCTTATGTTTTGACAGCTATAAAATATTACTCAAGAAGGGGCAGAAAAAGCATTCCCATTCACTCTAAACTAAAAAGCATGCAATTGCTGTTACACTTTATTGACAGAATTTGGCAGAGAGGAATGATTGAACCAAAGCTGGACAACTCCTAAACTGTCTTTCCTGTGGTTTTGCTACTTCAACTCTGCTTTACAAGCATCCAATGGCACGGTCTCTTTACAATCTTTTAAACATTCCTCTGTGATTTTTGGTATGCTGTGCACACTAGAATGCAATCAACATCTGCTAATTTCTGTCCATTAAATGCATTATCATAACACACGAGCATGATGTTTTATTTGTATGGCTGAAATGAGACTTGTGACCCATAATCCATCATCTCCCTGTCATATTTTTATATGTTGTCTATTCAATCCCCAGGACAGTTTAGAAAGCATAAAGCAAAACTCTGCTTAAGTTATAGACCAGCTGCTGAAGTGTCCAGCTGAAGAGGTCATTGTGCTTTATTTCTGCAGAATCTAGCAGGAGCTGCTACTTCTAAGCCAAGCATAACAGTGTGGATGTCCCCAGAAGCTTACAGTTGAACTACCATGTCTAAACTTTCTAGCAGGCATTTTTCTGAAAATATGAGACACTGGTAAGAAAACATGGATTAATTTTTTTTTTTAAAAAGAAGTAAAATATCAGTAAACATTGGAGCTTGCTTTGTGTTTGATCAAAAAGAAATCCTCGCTTATTGCATGGATTAAAATAGGAAAAAAATTTGGGAAGTTGAGGTTTTATAACAAGGGTTTACATAATTTGTGTTTAAATTACTGGCTTATTTGAGAGTCTATTATTCATTCCCTTTCAAAATGAATGTGTCTGGAGCTTAAAAATATTTTTGAAACTTTGGCATAGTGCATGACTGCTCAAAAGTATCTGCATTTAATTGTCTTTTCATAAAACTCTCACTGTCTTCTTTAAGTCTACCATCACAAATAAATCAAGTTTAAGAATTCAATTTGTTATGCACCCCTAGATCTTTTGCAATCAAAACTTGACTGTCAACATCCAACCTTCCAGTTGTGCAGGATTCTCTAGATAAATATATGACATATGCAGCAATACCTACATACACTTTGTGAATTGAGGGTGGAGACTCAGTGCAGATTTTGCCTTTTCAATAGTAAACCTTGTAATGCAACCTTGTATCTCTATCTTCAATATCATCAATCATGGTAGATATTCATAAGGAGGAGAACTAAGTGTGGAAATTAAGCAATCTAATAAATGAAAGAAGAATTTTTTTACTTATTCCACATGACACCTAAGTGTCTAGTCAGCACAAACTGGAAACAAACACTTATAAAGGACTAAATAAACATGAATGGAGAGAGACTACAGCTTGGAAATATAGACAAGCATTCAGCAACTCAATCATGTCCATCTATCTGAAGTTTCCTACTTAAGTGAGAGAGAGAACATGTATCTTTAGAAACAAGTGCAGTACAAAATAAATAATTTTAAGAAATGTTGCGGGCATGGAGAGGGTGAAAGCTGAACCACAGACTTGGGTAAGCATTAGAAGGACAAACTGCAAGAAGCATCCAAAGAGAATCTTGGCTGGTTAGAATAATCTAAGATTCATTTGTTTATTCATTTACTTACTTATCTACTTTTTCATAGTTTTGTTTTTGGCAAAAAAGATAATTTTTTTATTCCTTATTCTTGCCTATTAACTAAAGGACCATGGAGTGCCCTAGTAATCAGGGTGTCTCCTGCACGAAGGGCTAAAGATCAATAAAGTACATTAGAGTAGCCAGACTAATATCTTGTTTAAGCAGATCAAGAGGTAACAAGAATTTTCAAGTTACTTCTATAATGGATTAGTTGAACCTCTGTGTACTGGTAATACTGTAGGCTAGTCCTCTGGTAGTGTTATCCCTCAGGATGATATAGTATAGGTATGCCAAAAGGAATATAAGTGTGTCTAACAGGAATATAAGTAACATTCATCATGTAAAGTCAATAAAGATATCCCTTTGTAATCACATATTTTAAAAATAGAAACTTATTACCACCAGTCAAAATTTTGAATTTTCTAGGTGTTTGGTTGTAGCTTTTGGCTTTGGTAACAATTAGAGAACCAAGTGAACACAAGCTCTCTTATGAGTAGCAAATTCCAATATTAGAAGGACATTATCCGTCACAGATTTTTCAAAGGTCAGCTTCAGATCTCTGTTTTTCTGCCTTTCTTACCTGCATCTCTCTCATTCACACTTCTAGGACAACTTGGAGAGTTCCCTTTTCTAGGCCAGAACCAGCATCAGCATGGGAGAAACTCTGTTGATTATCCATTTACCACTATGATATCCTGTCATTATCATGTTGAAGAACTAGAGGGAAATTGATGTTTTAATGTGTTTTATGACATTATCAGTGATAACTAATTTCCTGAAACAAGGAAAAGGCATTTCCCCAGCTTGCACCTTTTTCTTATCAAAGTCTGACAATGAGTCCCAGTGAGTCTTCAAAACAGGAAGCATTAATAAAGCAAATAGAGAGGTCGTTGCCAGCAGTCCTAGAAAATGTTTAATAATTTACTTGATCGTGACTATTAAAAAAGAAGGCAACTCAAGAGATCACATAAGATGGCAGCTCATGACTGTCTTATCACATTCATGCGGGTGACTTGTAGTGCAAAACCAAATTTTCCTAAGTTCAAAAATAAAATAAAACCAAAAAACATTCTGGAGTGATATTCAGAGAAACTGTCTATTTTCATGCAAGGCTAGTTTTTCTATCTAAATTTCTAAGACTTTAAAAAATAGCTTTCATCACGGGGACTGGCTGCACACTTAATTATGCACTCCAAATACTTGCTTCCTAATGATTCAATCTTTTCTCACAAGTCAGTTCCTCTTTCCTGACATTTTTGCTGCTGTTTTTTTGCTGTCCCTCTAATTTGTCAATATCTTCATGGTGTGGAGTTGCCTGGAGCTCTGTAAAGTATTCCAAACAGCACAGAGCAGATGTTGATTCTTAATAGGATGTTTCTTATCCTTCAACTCAAATTGACTGTTAGTTTTCTGTGTTACTTACTCTGCAAATTCATTTATATAATTATGCACCACAATTCATGCTTTCAGTTTCTGTCCTGTCTCTCTATAGGTGTTTCCCAGTATTTCAAGTCATTAATTTTTAGTTCTGCTGATATTTCTTTGTTTTAAAAAATAATAATTAGTAGGATCTTACACTTGCTGTTGCTATTATATCCTCAAAGGCCTTGCATTGAAATCTATCTTATTGTTGTTATATGTCAAGTAAATATCTAAATTCTGGTTTTCTAACTTTTAACATCTATATTTTTAAAAAAATTGATTTCAAGAAGCAGTTAGTGAAATTATTGATCTGAGGTATTACTCTTATCCCCTTTCTTTGGTACTGTCTCTCCCATGAAAAATGATACTTTACTGAAAAGGTGTGTACACAGGTTTTGCAAATGTTCATTCTTGGAAGAAATGCTGGATTGGTCCTGACGTGTTTTCTTGTGAGAGGAGTTTTAACAAAAAATAACTTCCCCCTGTTATCTTCCTATGGGATCAGTTTCACAGTGCTTCTGCAAAAGAGGTTGCTCATGTGACCAACTTTACTGAAGATCTGTATGTTTCCATCTTAATAAGACACTTCTTTTTATGATGAAGATTGCAAAAGTGTGTGTAATGGAGACTAAGCCAAGATGATATGTCTGTGTGAACAACTGCACTGGTACATCTGCTTTCCATTCAAAAATTTATAATATTCTGTATTCATTTGTTGCTGCTGGCATAAAATCTTGCTTTGTTTGTCATCCTTAGAAAAGTTAACACAGTTTTTATTCACATACATCTGTGTATATTCCCATGATCTGTATCTGCTCCCTCTTTGGCATTGCTGTGTAATTGAAGCAAAAACTTCCAAGGGTGGCACTCATTCAGAAGTTTGCTTTTGGTTGACCATAGGATTTCTACCTCATCAAGTGCGAAAACACTAAAAAATGTTCCCCTGCTCACAATCCAATTTATCCTAGACATAGGCGACTAATTACAACATCCCTTTATGAGGTATGGGATTGGTCCATCGGAGATGGTTTTCATTATGAGGATCACTCTATGTCTACCATTACTGTATATTCTGCAAATTTTTTGCATTTTTCCAGATTGTGATATCACTTTACATGGAATCATCTGGTCACTGGTGGAATTTACTCTACCATTGGCCATAGAATCACAGAATAGTTCTTAAAGATCTTCAAGTTCCAAGTTCCAACCCCCATGCCATAGGCAGGTCATGTGTATGCACACTGTTGACATCTCAGTCCTTATTTGCTTAGTTTTCATTTTGCTTTCATAACTAAATTCTATGGTAACTTGCTCACTAAGTTCATAAAAGCGATGACATCCTCCTGCTTTACCATCAGTACTAGATTTAATCAATCAAAACAGTGCCACAGAGAAGTCTTTGAACAAGAACAGTAAGGACATCGACTGGAGCACATTAACTTTTCTGAGTTTAATTCATAAGTGTCTATAAAAAAATTAAACTAAGAAAACAGCTTCATGTCTTTAAACTTTTTGGAAAATTTGGTTCAAAGAAGCCTGTATTTCAGAAAAGAGCCATTCTGAGACCATCTTATTGTTATCGAGTGTTTCCATTTCTATTAGTAAATGTTTGTAATTTCAAACATATCTTTTTGCTTTATTTATTTGATTTCTTAATACCAAGCTTTTGGTACATACTGTGAAACAGCAGCAAAACAGTTGTTAATATTCAATAAAAGAACAATAAATGCAATAGCATGAACTCAAGAGCAATGCTTGGTTCATCAAGCATCCTGTGATATCTTTCTTTCATGCAGTCAAAATAATTTCTTCTTTGGAACCCTTTGATTGTCTTTCCTTACATCTACAATGCCTAATAGAAGAAATGTTTTATCTTTCCAGTAGTGACTAATCAGTGGAATGGGGAGTGGTCTTCCTTATATATACACATAACCATCAATATCCATCTATATCTGAGTAGCCAAAATCATCTTGTAATATAATGCCAGTTAAATTAACATTAGTCAAGACAATTAGAAAGAAATCTATTTAAATCTCAATCCCTATAATTTCATTTGTGGCTGGTTCTAATAATTTTTTTTCCTCTCTGAATAATTATTAAAAAAATTCTGTATTCTGTGGTCTTAATAAACCTTGCTAGTGTTCTAGTTTTTCCTAGCTTCCTAGCTTCACTTCATTTTGAACGTCTTTTGCTTACAGTTTTGACCACTGCAAATGTTTCTTGCTTCCATCACTTCTAAATGTAACCCTTTATGGTTTTGAACTGTACTTAAACAGTTTATTTATTTATCACTGGAAGAAGTGTTAAAGTATACCAAGAGAAGAACACAGATGCAAAGAGAAAAACCTGTTATTGCCAAGATGTGTCATTGCATGTTTTCGCTGACCACAGATTTGTAATTCATAGGAAAGTACACAGTAATTTCCCTTGACCATCCCTAGCATGATAACTTAGGGAGCTATTTAAATTAAATGAGAATAATTATTATAAAATAGACTTCATTAGATATATAAATATAAATCACACCACCACAGATTGTTTTAAAGTGGTTGTCTCAAGGGCTTCAAGAAGACTGAATGATGAAAAAGGAAAAAGTAAAAGGCTTGGAATGAGTCCCAAGAGAGCAGTTTTGTGTGCTTTCAGTTTCACATTATTATATTATATTAAACATATTGAATAAACTATAAAGACTTGTGAACTTGTGAGGTGACAAGATCTTGCATTGCTTTTCAAGAATTTTCAGTAGTTGACATTGATCTTGTGAGATTTTTAGTGCATTTATGGAATTACTTAAATTTATGCAACAAGGCATACTGGCCATACTTTACAAAAAATCTTAAATAAAAGGAAATCTATGGTTTAGATAATGCTAATTAGAGGCAATAGTAAGAATTGCTTACTTGCTCTTGTTATGAGTTCAAATGAGCACAATATTGAAAAAAATAATTCTTTATCCTGAGACACCTGTTTTTTAAAGGAAGTGCAACTTTTTCTATAATTAGCTTTATTTATTCATTTTCTTTGTTCCTGATAAATTTTTTCCTGTATGTTTTGGAAGAATGTGAGAACACTGCATGTGTGAAATGTGTTATCATACTAGGACTGAGGATTGCAGCTTTATCTTTTTACTAGCTCGAATGAGAAGATAAAGATAATGGTTACCAGAAAGTATAACAAAAAAATAAACTTTAAGATTTGAGAGATTAAAGTTTATTGCTTACAGATACAAATAGTAAAATATAACTCTTTTTGCTAGGCTCTACATTTTTGTATCCTATGAGACATCCAATAACTTAGATAATGAAAAATTATCATGCTGTGCTATTAAGAACTCACCTGAGCATGCTGAATTGCCATTTGACAGCAAAGATCCTTCCCTGATGGACCCTGAGCTAGTCTCACACTCACATGGCACATCATATGGCATTGACTTCCCAAAATTGTCTCCTAATCTTAGGAGTAGCAACATGGCTCCCCTAGAAGTGAAATATCCCATGGGGTTCCGAAATTTCAGGAACAAGAAAATGAGTGTTCGTAAATATAATTTTAGATATCCATGTGGCCTAGCTTCTTTCCATATTGAGTCCAAGCACTTTTCACACAAAAAAAGAGGAAGAAGGATAGAAGTCTGTTCTGCTGTTGCTCACTACTTCAAAATTTTCATCTTTATTTCCCATCTCATCAGTGCTTTGAAATTCATGCACAAGATGGTCCTCACATGGGTGCTGTGAGCTTGGAACACCCAGCGTATGTCCCTGTTGCTTCACAGGGTGATTGTGTTTCCTTGAGTACCATTTAGCATTCTCACTGTAGAACTGAGAGGCAAAGTGCAAGCAGAAACTCAGCCGTGGATTTGTGAGATAATGCAGTTTGTAACTGTGTAGGGTTTAGAACTTGGTATTAGGACCATTTCTACTACTGGGGATGTCATGGTTTGACTTCAGTGAGAAGGAAGACCATGTGTCTCTCACTCCATGCCCCAAAGGCCAATTCCTGTTCCCCTTACTGGCTAGCTCTGGCTACTGGTGGGCATGGCTTAGGTGGTAATGACACCACCTTTTAACAGGAAACTGTCACATATATTCAGCTATAATCTTGCCCAGATAGGGTAAGCGAAAGTAGACATACTGCAGAAATATTCTCATGGTGTTTCCACTTTAAAATCTGTTCTAGGGAATGAACCTTGGAATTTCTATTCTTGCCAAAATTACAGCTCAAATAATGGGTCTAGATCAAAGCCTCCTAAATCAAACCCAGTGTTTTCCTGAAATACAAACAACAAACAAAATTCTCCTGATCTGTTTGCTCTGATTTCTGATTTTAAAAGCCCATGAGTTCCTCTGGTCTCCATTCATTTGCAGCTGGTTTATTCTCAGAATCAATTGTCAGCTAGGTGATATCCTCTTCACTGTAATATGTCGAACCTACAAATAAAAATAAAATACAAATAAAAACAATAAATACTGAAATAGATGTAATTTAGATATTTGGAAACAGAATATGGGAAGAATATATCCAAGAGAGAGAAAATAATATCTAAATATATCAAAGGTTCTGCTCCAACTTTTTCCTTCATCAATCTCATAGTTTCTTCCTGAATTTTTTCAGTTTTGTTCCCAAAATGCTCCTCAAATGTACTAGGAACTCCTAAGACTTATTTCTGAAGGCAAAAATCAGTTCAAATTTATTAATCTTACATAAATAGGAATACTTTTACAAACCTGGCAAGCTAATCAGAAGTTTGATGCAGTGGTCACTGGTCCACTAATTAAGTCACAGATATGACATTAATTTGGGATAAGTGTTATTCTACGAGGAATATGCACACCACTACTAGATTCTTTCAGTGTTTATAAAAATGTGGGACCGACTTCCTGTTGTACTATTTCTATCTTTACACAAGTGAAGCTATAAAGGAATTTCACAAGTTATATCAGAGATTGAGACCTATGGTTTAGTATCCTTTAATATGAATAACATGAGATTTAAGTATGTCTTAAATGTCTTATCATTTATGTATGGTGAAGCTAGAATGCTTGCTTATAGATATGAAAGAAATTTCATCATCATTTGTTCAAGAATTTAACCATCCTTTCTCTATTCTATCTTATTTCTTGTTTTATATGAGTGGCAACTTAGCCACTGCCTTAGGCAGCCTGTACAATGCTTGACAACCCTTTTGGTGAAGGAATTTTTCCTAATATACAATCTAAACCTCCCCTGGTGCCACATGAGGCCATTTCCTCTTGACCTTTCACTTGCTGCCTGGGAGAAGAGACTGACACCATATTGCTACAACCTCCTTTTAGGTAGCTGGAGAGTGATAAGACCTTGGCTAATGAAGTGGACACTAGAAAAACAGTCCTACCAAGATGAACCCAAGCAACTATTTCTGAGATTTGATTCATATTTCAGTCATACTTGAACCAACTTGGCCTCAGGTTTAGGAGAAAAATGGTTTAGATTAATATCTTTATCCATTCTGGCAATGCATACCAGACCTGGCTTGAACAGAGACTCTAATCTATACACACAAGGAGAGTTTGGGTTTTAGGGATAAATATTTAATGTTTTATGGATTTATTCCTGTTGCTTATGTATTAGCCCTTCAATGGAGAAGTAAGATGATCACTTACTATGAAATTATTAACTCTTCATTAAATTCTAAACATCTAAAAAGCAGAAGACTGAGTGGAATAATTATTCTATAACTCTTTGCAATTAGTTTGCCTGTAGTAAAGGCAATAAAGCATTCTAAGAATTATGCCCAATTAAAGATACAATTTTTCTACTAATATTCTATTTGTACCAACACTGTACTAATATGTAAGTCTTTTAATCGCTGAACAGAAGTAGTGAAGAGATTATAGGAGAGAAGACAGAGGTAAGGCTCCACTTCATTTGACTTCTACCATCCCAACCTACTTTCCTAGAGAAATAATGATAATAATGATAATGATAAATCCCCCTTCCGCATTGTGAATACACCTGTATCTCTGGAATATGTTTATCAATCATCTGAGCCATGCTACAAAGACAATTTCAAAATATTAATTTTATTATGTCCATATGCTTCAAGAAAATCAATGTTCAAACAACTAAGAGCTCTGGAAAGTGTTTGCAGGGGAAAACTCTAGCCATAATGTACTTACCAACCTGGCCACCTGCCACTCATTATACATGAAGCTCTTATTCATTGATGGTGCTATTAAACATGGGGAAGACAGGAGCTGAGGCTACTGCAAGAGAGGGCTTCAAGGGAAGTGGTGTTTGGAGAGCAAAGATTTGATACATAACAATTTTAGGCCAGGCAATTTGAACTTTTTCCTTTTCTTTTTCAATTTAGAAATTAAGTTGTCTTACTGCAGTGGACATATACTTCTCTCACTGTTTTAAAACTGCTTTTCTCTTATGAAGTGCTCATTCAAGCTTTCTTCAGCTTGGAATCACTTTGCAAAATTTTCACAACCTATAATAATTTTAAGATATAAATGGGACTTGGAGATGCAGGAGAGAAGTAAATACAAAATTATACTTTTTGCCTTTATTTATTAAATGTTAGGAGTGTGAAGTACAATTTTGACTTGGTGTAAGTTTTGCTTCTGATTTCTGCCACTCTGCTGCTGATAGCCTTATTCAGACATGTCAGGGACCCTCAAATTGAAATCATTCAGATTTCCACAGACAGACAATTCTAGCTTTTTATAAAGTTCCATCTTCAGGAAATTACTTTGTCCAGTGTGTCATGGTGTCTCAAGGCCAGAGACTGGTTGTGGAATGGATAACAATTATCATAGAATAGGAGAGAAAATTAATGAAGAGTTACATGGCATTTAAAAATGAGTTTTCTCTAATCTTTCTTAACCTTTGCTCTTTCTGTAAGAAGTGTCCTCAGAGGAGTATTCCCTAACTCAAGAGCAGAAAAGGATACTGCAATGTAACAGTTCTCATTTTTCAGTAAAATCTGGGTTATTACAATTCATTTGGAGTTTGATCCTGCGATATTTTATCTCAACATTATATGACATCATTAAAGACATCTTATATTGTTTTTGCCTATGGATAGAAATTATGTCTGCTTAATCAATTCCATTATGCATTCAACCATCCATGACACATCAAAGGCTAATAAGATTTTTTTAAAACTTTGCTTGCTTAAAATGATTTCCCTCCAGATCAAGATGCAGAGCACAAAATATTAATCAGTTTAAATAAATATCAAGACTACCCAAATAATATGAATAATTGGCACAGTGCAGTGCCTACTGCCCAGTTCCCAACAGCTGGTCACACTGGCACATGGCACCATCTCAACAGTCTTTGAGATAATGACTTTGGCATCTGCCGATGAGCGTTTGCTACTGCCCACAGAATTTACAACTCACAAGTGGGAAACAGAGCCTCCAACAGAACTTTTTTATGCAAGGTCTTTGAAATTTATTAATGTAATGCAAACACAAGCCTTCCAACCCATTAAATTGTTGATGTTATGCGAATCCACTCTGGAATTGCAGATCCTCATTAACATTATTTGCATGTTAATCTGCATCTTTTTAATTAGTGATATTATTTATGCACATAATTTTCGCCTACTGGTGCCAAGGCTGAAGCGCATTAATTAATCTACTGAGATGCCAAACTGTTTATTTTCTCCCGTACTTTTATTTGTTTACATGGTGTTTTGGATTCAGGGAAAATAAAAAAGAGCCTCAAGAATAAAAGCAGAAAGACAAGATTAACTAAAAGCTCTTTTTGTTTTCATAATTTAAATTGTAATATTAGCCAAATGTTGTGTTTCTTCCCTCAGAGATCGGTTATTCAGTTACATTACCTTGATGTATTATTAAAATTTATAATGGACTCTGGAGGCTTCTTTTAGTTCTCTCCTTCATTTACAGAATATACTCAATGTTATTTTAATCTTCCTACAACGCTTCCATGCATAGGCAATGATCAGTTCTCCCTTGCGAATCTCCAGTGCTGCTCCACTTTGCACAACTGATAAACATTTAAATAAGCCTTTTCAAAAAAGAATAGCATACTAAAATTATTAACCCGTTAATGGAGTTAGGAATTGCCTGACAATTCATCTTTCACCACACTAGGTCAATTGCGACATTTATCTGATCAACAAGACTGGATCAGTCTTATCTCTGAAATACTCCATGTCTTACATAAGCAAGTTAAGAAAAAACACTGACTTCAGCATTACCTTTGCCTTTCTTACATACTTTAATCTGCTGGAATTCCCCCCTCTCTTTCTTTCTGTTTCTCTCTCACACACACACATGCATGGATTCACATCTCAAAACAGTTTTCTTTACCTAAAAGCAGCACTTCCTCCTTCACTGAATCCTTTCAGGGAAAGAAGTGAGTGCTAGTTGTCTGTGGGAAGGTAAAAATATTCTCTCCTCACTTGTAGAAAGCTCTTGTTTGTAACCCTGGAAGAGCAGTGTGACACTTAATTTTAAAATAGTGCTATGTACATGTAGAGGAAAACTTCCTTTGAATCATGATTTCAGCTTTGACCAGTGTGATTTAAGACCAGTATGATGCTGGTTTTCAGGTCATGGAGGGGACATCTCTGTAATGGTTTGAAAGTGAAAGAAGGTAGCTGTTCCCAGGCTCCATGTTGGCTCAAAACATAAAAATAAGACCTTGTGGGTTTGAATTAGTGGAATAAGACAAAAGAAACTCTCTGATATGGTAAGTACATTAAATTAATCATGGAGTGATCATTCTCACAAGTGTGGCTTGAGTTTAGAGACATCAATGCTGCACATGACTTCATGTACTATATGTGATGTTTTCTGTGTATCCTCTTGATTTCTTTTTTGACTTTTTCATTCAAAACTGCTTTTTTCTTTTTGTGACTGTGCACACAGAGTCCTAGTCTCTTACAGGAAAAGAGAGATGGATGACACTTGTGTGACTATCTGAATATGGCTAGTTGGTTGACTCCCTTCATAGTTCAAAAATCCCCAACCTTGCCCTTCCACTCCAGGTGTGTTATAAGAGTAAGTTAGTTCAATAGACAAATGTTTATATTGAATCTGCTTGGCTATGAATGACACAGAGCAGTTTTTAAATTATTTTACACTGTCAAAACAGACAATATTCATCAAGTTGCTTATTCCCAAGCATCTCTTTAATAATTTAGGCTAACACCACATAGTTTCTGACAATAACCAAATTAGAGTAACTTGGGGAGATTTCTTTCTACTTGCAGAAATTAATAAATTGGTTACCAAGTACCTTACTTCTGCAACTTTGTATTTAACCTGTGGCATATCTTGTAAACTATGATTTAAATGATTGCTTGTCAGAATCAAGTACTGCATGATACTCTATATTTGCCTCAGCAGAAAAAAAGCACTTGGTTTTATGTTTCATTCTCGAGGAATACAGAATGACCTTGAAATTAAAGTGTCTCATAATTTATTGAAAAAAAGGGCAGAATTAAGGCCACATATGCAACATCTTCATTTCCCAGTATCAGTTAAATATTTATGTCTTCTCAACATATTTTTCTTAATGAAATCTCAATATATATTAGCATATTTTAGTATGGATATGCATAAGCATTGCATACAGCAAAAGACAACATGGTGACAGAGAGGATAAGGAAGTACTCAGCTTGCAGAGAAAGCACTGGTTACGATATCTGCTTCAGCAAGAAGTGATGAGCTGGCAAGTGAATTATGCAACAGATACCACCAACATAACAAGAAAAATCTTTATTTGCAAGATCCTATGAGAAAGAAGTTTGTGTACTACTTTTGGCATAAGTTACAAAAGCCTGTTTCATGAATATTTTAGATTTTCTGTAATATTTTAGTGTCACAGAGCTTGGTGTTTTGCAATGTGTTTTTTGCTATGTGCTTTTCATTTTCAGATTCAGATTTTCCAAAAAATTCACCTGCAAAAAGTCAACATACTTTAAAAACACTCCCTAATGAAGCTAAAGAGTAACACAGTGAAATTACAAAATTGTAGTGACACTAATTAAGTTAAGAAATGGCACAACCGAGACATTTATACTCACTCCTTACAAATCTAGTTCTAGTTGAATTCAGTCCAGGTCACACACGAAGCCTTGTAGAGCCAAAAATAGAATTCACATATCTAGTCTTGTACCTTTGTCTCTTAATGTTGCCTGTTTGGCATTAGGTATGGTCATAAAGTGATCAAATTCATTGGCTATTTAACATCATTCAAATGAGAAAAATTAACTGGATTGTTAGTCTTTTTCATATAACTGGAACATAAAATGAAATTTGCCATTATTTATTGTTCATTATTGGTTAAAGAAACAGAAATTCTTTGTGGAGAGTATTATTCACCATGTATTCATTTAGGGCCAAATTTTCAGCCCAAGGGATCACTCACACAGAGTTGCCTCTGTCCACAGACCAGGACTGGCACACAGAAACTGGGTTATTTTGCATGGGAATTGATAGTTGGACAAATATTAATCTGACCTGTACACGTTCTGGCCTGGCTTTTGTTTTCTATGGGTTCAATGAAGTTCCTGAAATTTTGTCATGTCTTATCTTGGTGATAGAAAAGACACGAACCTTTAAAAATTAATATAAGTTAAATATTTATTGAAATCTCCTTTAAGTACAGAAGGATAAGTGTAGATGAAGAGTGATCTTGCCATTTCATCTGGAAATGTATTCTATAAATACTAAGTGTTGCCTATGAAATGACACCACTTATCTGTTCTTTGAGTCAAATTTCAAAAAATATACTTTCAAAATACTAAATATACTCACATTTTTAAATTCTAACATTGTCATCAGAACTCCTTCTGTAAAAAAAAAAACAACATATCCACATTTTAAGTTGTTTTTCATGACCTAAAGGAGCATATTTTATTTCATCTATGGACAGAAACTTTTAGTTTCTGCCAGGAGTCATTATATTTTTTATTTCATTCCTTAGTTTCCATCTTAAGATACTCATAGTCAACAACATGGAAGTTAATTTTCTAGCAATATGTAGAATTTTCTTTCTCCAGGCTTTACATGCTGTACAAGTGAAACATGATTTCCTTCCTTTCAAAGGTTTGTGACTTTATTTTGGTAGAGGAAAAAAAAATTCACTCAGTAGTCATCTATGATGAAATCCATTATTTAAAAGAGATTATGAAAGAATTATTTTTGAGAAAAATGCATCCAAAAACTTCATAAGAAATAGAAATAAATTGGAATATACCTGAAACTGACTTTTTTTGCTACAATAATTTTTTGGGGGTTTTTTTTTGGATTTTTTTTTTCCTGGAGAGCAGTTTAGAGTTTTACATGCTTTGTTAGCTTCAAATTAAATCCTTAAAATAACTGCTTTCAAGTAGACCATGCAGATTCAATGGTACTATAAGACTTCAGCAGAAAAGCCTTAGAAACTTCCGTTCTCATTTACATACGTAGCAAATGGGGAAAACTGCAGTTTGCTTTTGGAATAACTGAGTGATAAAGATCCTGGAAAGTTTAGTTCAGGTAATTTTTCCCTGAAAATCTGTGCAAATTAAATTCTTGATTTGAAGCTTACAGTCTGCTAGGATTCCCAAACCATAAATTGTTCCCACCTGGCAAACTGCTTTCTCCATGCTTGGAGATTGATACCTCAGTAGTCCAAGATGCTGGATAAAGCAGCAATGGTGTTATCATGTAGACTATATACTTTTCCCTATAAAACCAAAATTACTCATAAAAAAACATACAGAAATTGGGCCTGAGATAACTAGGGAAAGTGGGTAAAGTGTGTTAGCTCATGTTTCTTCACTGCTTCACTTTTAAGCAATTATTGTTGTTTGTTCTCATGCAAAGCAATGCTCAGTAGATTTTGAGAAACAATTTACGTACAGTGTTTGGAGATGAATATGACAGGCATGACTTATTTAAAATTGCAAAATGTTTATTAGTGTATTTAGGTGTATCCTTCATCAAGCTCTCAGATTTCACTGAGTCATTCTTGATAAATTTCTTCCAATTATCTAAGTTAAGGGAAGCATAGGTGTGCAGTGACATTTGCACTCTGTGTGTTGCTTTACAACCTCTTTAATTAAAACCAGTCTCTAAAGCACTTTAGCATACACTTAAATATAGCTGACCCTTTTTAGATAATTTCATTTGGCTGTTAGTATTTGGAAAATATCCAGTAAAGCACTTCAGCAAATTCAATAAAGTACATACTATAATTAATATAAAATCCAATAATGATGGTAAACTGGTCTTCCTAGAGAATGTCTGTTAAGACATCATAATTTGGCTATTGGCAGAAATATTTTTAGTGAATTACATAACAGGAGTAGCTTAGAATTCAACTTGACTCTAAATATGGGCTTTAAATACAGTGCTGTGCATGGAAATGATATCAAGGATACTGTATCTTAAATATAACAGTAAGCTTATTGCTAATTTATATTACTACTTGTTCCCTGTTAAATGATGAATTCATATGGAAGTTTTGCTTCAGGTTTAGCTTTGCATTTAATTCAATAGAAAAAACACCAGAGAGATGTACTGAGCTGCATTGTTATTCAGATATCTGTTCCAGTATTTATTTTCATATATGACTGTGTATAGAGGAAAAAGAAATCTTTCATCAACAGCCGTTAAGTAAAATCAAGCAGTTAAAGCAATTTTACTTTCTGACGTATATAGTCACTTAAAATATCTATTCTATATGTCAAACCAGATATTGTAAAAATGGATTTTAATGAGAATAATGTATCTGACTTTATTTTAAGTGTACCTATCATTCTGTATTTGACAGGCTGCATCACAAGACTTTCTAGCATGCAATAATTTTGGCATTCTTCTCTGTAATGACCTGTCCACCCAGAAGAATCTCTAAACTAGAAGAATGAATCTTTGTCTGAACAGAAAAATAAACTCCTCACAATCAGCTTGTTTTCAAGATGCTTCCAATGTTATTATTCCATTAATAATGCATTTTTAGTTGTCAAAACTGATCAGCATCATAGTTTTTTCCTAGATACTGTTTATTATAAATCACTTCACAACAATACATTATTTTGAGGTGAATAAGAAACAAAACCATTCACTGTCAACTGGAATTAACAGTCAGGAAGCTATAGTCTTTTAGATGGGGAAATAGGAAAATTAGCATACAGAGATCTGTTTTAAAATATCAGCATGTACTGGCTGACATAAAAACAAAACAATGTGTAGCCAGGCAGAGAGATTAAAGTTACCTGAAACATTTCCTAATTGTTCTTGTTGACTAATTAGAAAGTAATGTTTGAGTGATAACAACTTTTTTTTGCATCCTCAGTCGGGGTTTGTATCACATGTAAAATAGATACTACATGAAGAACCCTCTCAAGAAATGAGAATTGTTTTAATAAAACTTCACCATTGTAAAAATATGCTAATCTTATCCTCAGACCTTTTCAAATCCTATTGTTTACCAGTTACAATAAGAATTCAAATTCCACATGATGTTTATGTATGTTGAGTAGATGGAAGACATTCCATCAGAGAGATCCCCATTGCTAGAACAGATGGGCATTGTCTCAGTACTGTTAAACAGGGCAATGTGGAACATTTTATTTCACACATAAAGCAAATCAAGTAAAATTAGCTCTTTTCAGTGCTTCTGACACTTTGGTGGAGAAAATCTCCTCTCACCTGGGGAGATGAATATAAGACATCTGAATCAGTTTTGACTTGGGGAATTCTGTATGTAAAAATTGACATTTTCTTTTTTGGTTTCCCACCCAGTGCCCCAGGTCCCTAAAAAAACCTGTTAAATTCTAGTAAGGGAAAAATGATGATGCTTCACCCTCTTTTGTCTTTCATAAAAAAAAATCAGTATTTTCATACTAAATTATAATTTCAATTTCAGAAATTATGTTTAGCTTCTGTTCCTCAGTAATGATAATAAGTGACACTTCAACTATAGATTTCAAGAGATCTTCATTAAGCTGGACATATAATGTTAGTAAAGATGAGAAACTGAGTCAAAGGGAGACTGATATACATAATGCAACAGATACTAGTTATCTCTGAAAAGCATAGTCCAGGCATTCCTATGGGTCAGTTTAGACCCCCAGTAATATGCCCTAATAAGTGAAGATGCCTCTGAGGGTAAAATAGCACAGAAGTCAAAAAACATGGGTCTTCTGATAAATTGTCAGGATGCTTGGCTACTAATTGTCATCACTGTTCCAAAAATAAAGTTAAGAAAAATTCAAAGCATTTCTCTTATGGTCTCCAGACTGGACCTGTCAGTTTCCTGACTCTCATGCTTGTGCATGTCAAAGAATCTCTTCTGGTTTCTTTTCAGGCTTCAGACCTAATTGGTACCAGCAAAAACTATGCATAATCCAAAAGATCATTTCCTGACACTTGTCTTTGGTTAATAAAATCTCACTTAAATAGTAATAAAAAAAAACTTTTAGACCTGTTCAAAAAGATAGTGCACACTGCCACACAACCTTAGGTCATTACACAAGATTTGGTCAGGTAATCCTTTAAGCATCTCCAAATAATAAATTGTGTTATCTCATTTATTAGATTGCTTCATTCTTCTAATTCACCTTCCTTATTCTATACTCATTTTCAGAGTAAGGCAAATGGGAGCTATTTAGTTAATTCAGATGTGTAAGATTATTACAATATTCCACTAAATTGCTTCCTTTTGTAGATAAATATATATGACAGACATAGAATCATAGAATAGTTTGGGTTGGAAGGGACCTTAAAGATCATCAAGTTCCAACCCCCCTGCCATAGGCAGGGACACCTCCCACTAGACCAGGCTGCCCAGTGCCCTGTCCAGCCTAGTCTTGAACACCTCCAGAGAGGGGGCATCCACAACCTCCCTGGACAACCTGTTCCAGTAGTTCACCACCCTCACTGTAAAGAATTTCTTTCTTATGTCTAGTCTAAATCTATCCCCCTCTAATTTATATCCATTGTTTCTAGTCCTCCCATCCGATATTATGTTAAAAATTCCTTTCCCTGCCTTTCTGTAGGACCCCCTCAGGTATATAAAGGAATACGGGATTTTTTTAAGCTGATTCACAAGTTTCATCCAAACATTGGGATGGATCAATCCAAACCATTAGCAATAAGCCTCAATGTGCTTTAGTTTTTTGTAAACCAGCCTCCAACCTGAGGTGCCATAACCAGAGTCTGAGTAAGTAGAAAGGGATCCCTGCATTTAAAAAAAACCCAAAACTGTAAAAGGCCTAAGGAAAAACTTTTGGGTACAAATCACAGAATCACCGAATGGTTTGGGTTGGAAGGGACCTTAAAGATCATCTAGTACTGGAATGATTAAAAAGTTCATTTAAAAATATTAATTTTAAAATGTTCACTCCACTGTATCACTTTTCACAGAATCACACAGAATCACACAATGTAAAGGATTGGATGGGACCTAAGGTGATCACCTAGTCCAATCTCCCTGCAGTAGCATGAACACCCAGACCAGGTCACACAGGAACAAATCCAGGCAGGTTTTGAATGCATGCAGAGAAGGAGACCCCACAGTCTGTTCCAGTGTTCTGTCAACTTCTTTTTTCTTATATTTCTGTGGAACCTCCTGTGTTCCAGCTTGCACCCATTGCCCCTTATACAATCACTGGATGTCACTGAGAAGAACCTGGCTCCATCCTCCTGACACTCACCCTTTACATATTTATAAACACGAATGAGGTAATTCCTCAGTCTCTTCCAAACTAAAGATATTAGGGTATCATTTACCATGGACAGTCTCTGCAAGCAGTATTGCATTTGTTTTTTGAGTGCATTTGAAACTTCATTTTAAACACATTTTAAAGATGTATTGCCTCATAGCCATCATAGATGGCATGCTCGTGGATTAATGAACTACTGTATGAAATGTCAATATGCTCCCCACCCCTCTGTGCATGGTAATGGTTAGTGAAATGGGGAAGTATCAGCCTTGAAACTCATTTGTCCTAGTGTTAATAAGTGATCAGCTTCCAACACTACTCTTTTTTTCTCTGCCAGCAGTATCACCTCTGTATGATTTTACTTCTCCTGTCCTGCATAGAGTTAGCTACTGTACTCTCTCACAGCCCAATCATTTAATTTGCCATAAAGCAAGTCTAAGATCCTGTAGTGGCGCTTCATGAGGTCAGATTCTGGCTTAGATCCCTAGTAATCTCTTTCCTGCAGGTTACATGCCTCTTTTTGGAACCATCAACAAGAAGAAGTATCAGCGTCTGAAGCCAAGTGTGATTTGTGTATTATGTGACATCTCTTTCACAAACCATGCCATATGTCCCTATGTTTTCACATGCACATGCATTCCCAATCAAAACAACATAGTTTCAAAGCACTAAATGCAATGCTTCTTATTAATGAGTTAATAATGATATGAAAAATAAAGAATTTAAACTTCAGTGTTGTTAACTTTGACAAAAATCAAGGATGATTTTCTATTTTTTCAAAATTCTTTAGTAGATTACAGGAAATTCTAGGTAATTTTTACAAAAATTTGAAAAAAAAATTCTACAATTACATTTTCATTTTTTTTTCCTAAAAATTAGAAAAAAATATGGTCTGTACCCTGGGAAGAGCTAACCATTTCTGTCTTTAAATTATTTAAGATTTTTGAGATTTTGCCCCTTTTGGAATAAATGGGACTTTGCAAGAAAGAAAGAGTCTTTGCTACATTTTAATTCTATCAAAATTGTCTGAGAAATATTTAAGAAACTGCACATACTGCTAACAATATACTATGAGATACAAAAAAGTGTTTTCCTTCTTGCTGTCTCCTAGAAGATACTCAGACCATCTCTGGCAGCCCAAGATTTGCACAGTGAATCCAAATGTGAATATTTAACATTCATCTGTGATACTTAAAGTTTAACATCCATTTTTCCCCTTTATTTTTTCTAGCTCAGAAAAGGGAATTCAAGTTTGAAAGAGTGCTTTGATTTGTACAAGAACACAGTAGCCTGTTGCATGCCATTCTGATCTGAGGGCTGTCACTTCTTCCAGCCATCAAGAGACTTCTGAAGAACCAGAAACCTGTCAAGTACTACTCTCTGTCAAAAACCAAAAAAAGAAATGCACATTTTGATCTGGAAATTCATCTCAGACCAGGTATATGGGCTTGCTGATGACAATTGCTTCTCCATGAGTCTATAATGTTTTTCTTGTATGGTTACATGAAACTTGTATCTGTATCAATCAAAGTGTATTCAAGTATATGACAAGATGCTGAACTTAAGAACAAGTCTAAAGTCCCAGCAGGTTTTCAAGTTAAATAGAATGTGAAGGAGATAAGAGTTTCTGACCAGAAAATAATTATTTTATTGTAAGAAACTGTACAATCTCAGGGAGTAAGAAGAAAAGAAAAAAATCCCAATCAGACCCAATTTTCTCACCTTTTACAACTAAGATATTTAAAAACTTAACAAGAACTTCTCATAATTTCAGAAATTACAATGATAAGGTAATGACAAACATGTCATTAAAGTATGAGTAGAGGGTTATACCACAGCTAGCACTGAAAGTGAACTATGACACTAAAAAGTGGGGTAATGCCTTCAGGATACTACAGACTAAGAATATTCGACCAAAGAAGGCCTCACCTACTAGGGACAAGGCTTTTCTAACAACTAATTTTACTACCAACACATAAATTAAATCCTTTGAAGATCCAATTTAGCTAACAAAGTGCAAGAACAATGATAAAAGTCACAGGCTTCTCTGTGTTGAAGCTTTACACAGTTACTGGTGACCTTTGAGAAAATATGTTCTTGTAGAGGACACTGTAGAATCAATGTCTTCTTCAGCTGGTAAAAGAAAAACTTTCCAATACCAATTGCCAGCATGGAGCTTAGCAAAGTAACTCACAAACTTCATATCAAGCAGTTTGAATAATTAAGAAATTATTGAGATTTACAAACACTCTTGAATTTCTAGCTACAACTCAACTAACTGCTTAGCATTTACTGAATGTATAAATGTATTAATTCATAAATGATGTCTACTTAAATGTTTAGAGTTTCATTGCAGGAAGGAAATTATTTAAGAAAGTTATTGCATATAATTTTTTTTTCCATGTGACAGATCCTCCATTCTAATTTTTAGATGCTGTCTTCTCAGAACCTTTTCAAAGAGCATTATCTTTTTTCCTTTTAGTGCAGCAAAATGCTTTCTATCCCTCTATAGAGGCCAGTATGCTGTTGGACAAAGAAATCAACAGTATCCTGGCCTGCATTAGTGTGCTGAGTAGGACTAAGGAAGAGATTATTCCCCTATACTCAGCACAAGGTGCTGTGTCCAATTTAGGGCTCCTCACCATGAAAAAAAGACACTGAGGTGCTGGAGCATTTTTAGAGAAGGGCAACAAAGCTGGTGAGGCATTTGGGGAACAAGTCTTATGAGGAGCAGCTGGGGAAGCTGGTATCATTTTAGCTTCAAAAAAAAGGAGGTTGAAGGGAGATTTTATCACTCTCTGCAACTACCTGAAAGGAGGTTGTAGAAAGGTGGGGGTTGGTATCTTCTTCCAGATAGCAAATGGAGAGGACAAGAGGAAATGGCCTCAAGTTGTGCCAGGGGAGGTTTAGACTGGATATTAGGAAAAATTTCTTGATCAAAAGGGTTGTCAAGAATTGTAACAGGCTACTCAAAGAAGTGGGGGGGAATCATCATCCCTGGAGGATTTTAAAAGAGTAGACATAATGCTTAGAGATATAGTTAGTGATGGTTTTTGTCAGTCTTAGTTTGATTGTTAGACTAGATGATCTGAAAGGCCCCTTCCAACCTAGGCAATTGTACAATTTTGTGACTTTTATCACTTCAATCATTCAGATTTTACAGCACCAAGAAGGGCACGATGAGTTATAAGCATGTCTTGGTGCTGCTGTTTGCCTAAGGTCAGCAATAAAAGTCTCATATGTAGAAGCAGTCAGTGACTACGAGAATGTCAAATATGAGCAGAAAAAAATTTGCTGGTTTGGATTTTAGCCAAAAATAAAATTGCTTGACCATTGCAGCATCTCAGCTCCACTGAAAGCTCTATTAAGAATTGAAGTACTGAAACAACCCAGAAGATGCAGAATTTAAGGACATATTAAGGGTATATCTAGCAGTGACATAAAATTCATGGTGGCAGACATAAATGCTGTCACCTTCTACTCATTTATAACACCCTACTCACTTAAAATACTCATTTATAGTATTAATACTATTTTCATTTATAACAATCATATTACTTCTTTATCAGGTATATTTCACAGTTTTTCATCATGACCATATATTATTTCTCAAACAACATAGACTTTAAATTAAACAATCCACATTTTATCCTTATTATATTACACTTACCACAATATCTGACTGTTCAGCTGCCAAAGAGAGCCACCTTTATATTATACAGAAGACAAGGATCTTCTCCTTTAGCCAGAAAGGGTAGTCCATTCCTACTTGCAGGTAGGTAAGATACAAGCAACATTAAAAAAAGAAGCTGTTCATATGCATTGTCAAGAAAGTAATTTAGGATGCTGCAACACTCTTAGTTATCGTATGATTTCTGTTTCATCTTTCCTATGCATCCTTACTAATTCTCTAGACATATACACAGTCCCTTTTTATTTTCTCTGTGCCTCTTGTGGACTTATGCATGGAATGGAGTATACAAGCAAGAAAATCTATAGATGCTATGTAACAGTTCACTAAATTGTTCATTAAAATTCCAGATCTCTAGTCTTTCAGAGATTTCATCTACATTTTTCAGGTGACTATGTGATATCAGGAATTTTGATTGTCTTTTCCTAGCCAAGTTTTCATCATGCAGAGCAAGAGGGTGCTAGAGAGATCTGATGCAGCTTCAAAGGAAGGTTTGCAAACAGAGACTTGCAGTGCCTCTTTGAAGCAGAGATTCCAGAGACAAAAAACAACCTCAGAAACCCTCCAGGATGTAAACAGAGAAACAGATCTTGGCAGCTCCTCCAAAGAAAAAAACCTTCATAAACTGACCAATATTCCAAGGTATCAGATAGGGCATTATGCAGAAGAGAAAATCCCTAATCCTGGTCACCTGCTACAGATCCAAGCTTTGCTTTATCAACCTGACAACCTTTTTTCAAGAATATTTTTTCAAAGACATTGAAGTTAAATTAAACAAAATTCTAGATTTCTCAATTTCTGGACAAGTACTCATTAATGAAACAGTCCAGGTAGAGCTGACAACCCTGAGATTTCCCTAGAACTATGAACCTGTGACTAGGATTCATTAAATCTCAAATGTGAATCATGGGGCATTTCAAGTAGTGAGAACAGGAACATCGTTCTTCAACTGTATCAGCACCAAAAATGCAATATCATCATTAGAAACCCTATGTCACACAAGGAGAAGGTAAGAACAGACACATTTGTCTGCCATTCAGCAAAAATTGCAGGCAGATTAATTCATCTGCTCTCCACCAAAGCCTTTTCTTTCCTACTGTCTTACTCTAGTAGTTGAAATGACACACTGCTAATGTGAAAAGCTATCTTAAATGCTCCCTGCCCTTTCGCCACCCTGTACCACAATTGAACTACACCTGGGGAAAACAGTGTGAAGAGAGATTTCTTGTAACCACTGGTTTTGGGATCAGTTAGAGGTCCCAGTCAGCATGGCAAAATAGATAAAAGCTGCAAACCATGGCCTTGTTATGCAGATATGGCTGAGGAGCCTAACAGGGCAATCTGAACTGTGGGGAGTTTAAGTGAATGACAAAATTGCTCTTTGTCACGTCAAGAAGCTTTAAAGACTGATGAAATCCCACCAATACCTTTTAGTTCCACCTAGTATCATCCCTAAGAAGGCTATGCTTAGAAAGCAGAGGATCCTGAGAAGACTGTCATGCCTCTGTTTCCAGCTGGAGAAGTGACAGTTAAAGGACAGGAGCTTGTACAGCTTCTCTTGCATGAGCAGAGTAATATGTCAATACAAACTGCATACAAGAGATCTCCATTTAGGAAAGAAATGTCTGAAATAAAAAGGTAGCACAAGCTCCGTTAGGTTTGTTTTCTACTCAGGGACTTGAATGGATGACAAGGCTCCTCAAGCAAAGGTCCCTCAGATAAGTGTCCCTTTGCTAATGGCCTACTGTGGGAACTCATACTATTATCCTCACTATTAGACAAAGTAGCAGAGAGGAGTACATTTCCATCACCATCTGCCAAAAATCTTAGTGCACATTTTCCATCACAGGGTGAAGAAGAAGATGATAAGGAGGAAGCCTGTGAGAGGCAGAAGATGAAGATGCAAAGGAACATTAACACTCATATTTGAAAATGGAGCCTGTGGTGCTTAACAGAAATGAGACAGTGATTGTACTTTCTCCCCCACCTCCATTATTCAAGCTATGACTAATTCCTTAATTTTGCCAATCTGTTGTTTTCAAATCTATAAGATCTCATATAAAATGCTTCAAGCCTATAATAATATGTAGACTTTATTTTTAAAACAGTTGATGTTATTTGGGGGGTTTTGTGTGTTCTTTGTTTGGTTGGTTATTTTTTTTGTTTCTTTGTGATTTTTTTACACAGAATTCTTGGCTTTGAGCCTTGCTCCTGGGCCAAATCCCAAAATATTGAATTGAATTAATTCTACTGATGTAGTAGAACTCAGAACTCAGACTGCTTCAGCATAAGTCTAGACTCTTGTGATAAAGTCTCTGAAAGGAAAGGCTGCACACTAAGGTAAGCTTCCAAAGACTGAAGAAATGTGCAAACAGAATAGGAAGGTGGTGAAATCTTGATAATAGTCTGACATGCCTTCAGATATCTAGATATCCTGCTTTTTGGAGCAAATGTCATGATAAAGCAAAGAGTCTGAGAGATTGCATTATATTTTTGTGAGGATGTCCATCCTGCACGTTTTCATCAGCATGACTTTAATTTTAGATTTATGCATTTCAAAACCATTTGCTACTGGGGGAAATCACCCACTGAGGTCATAAGCTTCATTCCAGAGTCTGATGCCAACATTTTGTGGATGAGCTGGTGATTCCACAGAAAACTCTGATGCCTCAAGAGAAGTTCTCATAAACACCCAGGGAAAAAAAAAATCTCCTTTCTACGTTGGTGGTCCCCAATTTGAAGATGTTCAGCTACTTGGTGCTAGATACACTTTGCCAGAAGCATTGCTTACTAGTTAATTTTATGTTCTATGAAACCTAATTCTCCCAGGCTCTCCAAATAAGGCAAAATGTTGCTCAGAGAAGCATGCTGTCCTAGGCTTCACAATGTCAAAGCTGTCAAAGGTCTCTTCCTGTCTAGTAAGGCCCACTTCTGCCTACACATTCACTGCCAAAACTGCTACTCAGATCACAAACATGCATCAAGTTTTCTATTAAAAATAGCATCAGTAATTTGTTACCTGCATTTTTTTTCAGCTTTCCAGGTTTTATTGCTATCTGTAAGCCTCAAAGAAGTTAATTTTATGATGTGCCAAATTTATCAATAAATATTTTCAGAAATAATACTTCAAGACCAGACCTACAGGGTCCTATTAGAAACAGAGCTACCTGCTGGTCATATCTCATTTATTATTATATCTTGAGGTTTGTCATATAGAGAGTTCTTAATCCACCTATGTGTGCCATGTTGATTTTGTATCCTTCTTAACATTCTGTAGCATGAAATCAAACGTTCTGTAGTAGTCTAAGTATATTGAATCAACATTATTACCTTATCAACCTAACTTGTAATCTCACAAAAATATCAAATTAGTTTGACAAGATCTATTTTCCATAAAACCACATTGATTGGCATTAATTACATTACTCTCATTATTAATTGAGCTTCATACCAGTCATCCCATTGTTTTCCCCAGAACTGATGTCAGGTTAACATGACTGTATTTACCTTACTTTTCTTGTTTACCCTTTCCAGACCTTGTTCATTTTCATGTAAGTGGCCTAGGAGTTCCATATTATTCAAATAATTATTAAAGGAGTATATCTATATTACATCTGAAACAGAATTTCATCATCACAATCTTACAAAGTAGAAATATTTAATAGCCACATTTGCATTTTCCCCAGTTTTTTTGGTGAGTCTAAGCTTATCTGCCTAGCAATGAGCCTGTGTCATTGTAAGGACAATTTATGTTTCAATTTGCTTTAAAAGTTCTCAGTTCTTCACAGCTAAATACTCTTTTCTATTTGTATCCTTTCTACTCCTTTACCCTTCTTCTGCTTTTCCTTGCTTCTGTATTTGTTGCAATTAACTTCTCCTTTCTTTCAACAGTTACACATGTTTTTATTATTTTTCTAGCTACTTTCATCTCCACTTAACTTTACAGTTGTTTTCATAACCTCTGGTTCCTTCTTTCCTGAGTTGTAACACTGGCATTTGGGAGTCTAGTAAAATGCTAACAGAAGGTTTTATATGATTATTTCTTTTTTCCTATTCAGTCCTTTCAACAGATGTTCTTGATAATTTATTTTCAGCTTTGACAATTTGATCCTTTGGCTAAGATTTCAATTCAGTAAAATACTGAAAAAATTGAGAGTTGATTAGGAAAGCCTAATTTTGTGAAGTCTAATAACCACAGCGGATTCTAAACTCAGAATTAGGGATGCATTTAGAGCTTGGCAAAAACAGAAGTAATTGTTAAAGTTAGATGACAATAAACCTTATCAGTGGAGATTTTTTGGAAGCTCTAGCAGTTCTAGAGCTTGACTATACAGATTATATTCTCAAGCATTACCTTCCATTTACACCCTAGGGTCCAGAAGTTTCTCTTAAAGATTTGTATCTACATTTGCTCTTCCACAGAACTGAATAACCTTCTCTCTTTCCTTTCTTTCAATAGATGACCAGTTTTTGCACTAAATTTTTCCAACAGAGTCTTAGAAAGAAGAGTACTTGCTAGAAAATAAAGGTGAAAATCAGTTGAGATTATTTTGAGCCCATATGTCCCAGTCAGTACCCAAATCCCAGCTTTACATGTAATTTTCTTTACATTGTCTTATATCAAACTGTTATCAGAATAAAACTAATCCATGAAGTGGATATAACTGTAGAAGAAGAAGCAGAACATGCTGTTCTCATGGTCCATGCTCTGGACATACTGTTGGAATTATGCCTCTGCTCACCTAATAAAGGCTTCTAATTTCATAGACTTTGTGTAATTCTCCATTTTTCTACAGGAAAGGAGAATACTCTTCTCTGAACTATTCTATAATCAATGTGCAATAGGGTTTCTCTAGAGACTGTGAGAGGCAAAGCGCTTTTTAAATGATCTGAAACCCATTAAAAATCTCACACTTCCTTGTTGACTGGTATAGCTGGTAGGGTGTTCCATCACCAATTAAAGAAAATGACCTTTTGAAACCACTTTGTGAATACCACAACGCTAGTTTATTGTTACTTTCAAGATTTCCTTCTGTAATTTAAAAATATGTTGAAGGTGATGAAAGTGCTGTCTGCTTAATTTCTTGAAATTCATTCCTCAAGGTAAATGTAACCCTATTACATAATACAGAAGTGAAGGCAAGTTTTCAGATTTGAATGGGAAGGACTTTGTAAATATAGGTTTTTACTAGGGTAAGAAGTCACATGTCACATGTAGGATTTTTGGGCTGCAATTTTTGCATTCTGGCACTAAAAGACTTCCCAGATTCCTAACTTTTTGTCTTTATTTTGAAAGCTGGCATGAGTATTCATTCTGGGTGATGGGGTTGTTAGCATTTGTCGACATATAATGGTCCTGCTCTAGATGGGATAACTTAAATCTATGTGCCACTAATAAATATCTGTGATGAAGATACATGATGACATCAGCTGTCATTATGACAGTAATACAGGTATTTTTTTGCTGCAGGTCTAAAATTTTTTGCAATGGAAAAAAATATAAAACTTTCATGATCTCTGCTTTCAAAGTGCTAGCCATCTTAACTGACTTTGTACAACTGATGAAAGCACGCTGACAGCATTGTGGTGCATCTTGCTAGATTTTTAAAGAGCTGATCAAGTTGGAGAAATGAACCTTTTTCTCTTTCAGTGGAAACTTCATGGAAAGTCTCTTCTGGCACTTGTCCTCTCAGTGGAAGGCCAATGTGAAAAATATAGTATTTCCAGAAGCAAGAGTTTTGTACTGGTTTTTTACAAAGTTCCTGTGGTTACTAACTGGTTCTCCTGACTTCCAGCTCTCATTTGAATCTGCAGAAGTATGTGGTTGAAGATTAGTACCTGTAAGTGTGATGGCATGGTATAAGCAAGTGATTTGAGGATGAATCAGAATTAATATTTGCTTTTTCATAGAAGCATAAGGTTGGAAGGGATCTTCAAAGGCCATCTAGTCCAGCCTCTCTGCAGTCAGCTGGGACATCCTGCACTAGACCAGGTTGCTCAAAGCCTCATCAAGCCTGGCCTTGAATGTCTCCAGGGATGGGACCTCCACTGCCTCTCTGGGCAACCTGTCCCAATGTCTCACCACCCTTTCCTGATGTCTGACCTAACCTATACTTGGAGAAGTCCAGACAGATGATATCCATGGGTCTTTCCACATCCACTGATATAGTCACTCCACTGTAGAAAATCAATAGGTTGGTCACAAAAGGAGGTTTACAGTACTTTACTGTAAAATGTACAAAATCTTATGTTTATGATATGAACCTGACAGCAGAGGCCTTGGATCCTTTTACTCTAAATGCATGAAACCAGAGCTCTGACAGTCTTCTTTTTGACTGCAGCTTATCTCAGCCACTCGTGCAAACATGGCAGTTTAATTCCAAAATACCACAGGTGCATCCAGATACTTCCTCAAAACATCTGTTAAATCAGACTACAGTAGAGTATTTAACTAGCTATGTATGACATGTGGAGCACATTACATCTCAACTTCTTAAAACATACTTTACATTTCAGATGAAATTTGAGAGTTTTGTTTTGATTTGTAAAATCCTGTTTAATATGGGACTTATTACCTAAGAAACCAATTATTTCCTTATCCTCTTACTAAGCAGTTGAACTCAGCTTGGGTACTTTACCAGACAGTCTGTTAAGATTCTTTAGGGCTCAAAGTAGGAGAATCTCAGAGCCTTTGGGTTTAGGAGGATTCTCAGTAGTGCAGCGACCAAAGACTCCAACCTTCTAGACATGTTGCAAATCTTGCATATTTACTCAGGCTTTCACAGAGGCACAGTAAGTGAAGTGTTTTGAAAGGAATGTAAAAGTAACATTGCTTACAAGGTGTCACTCTAGATATTTTGTTTGTTTGTATGTACATATTTATTTTAATTGCATCCATATTTCATAATAGATAGTCACTATAATGTGAAAATATGTATGTAGGCTCTCTCCCTAAATTTACACTCTTCAAACTTCTTAAAAGATGACACACAAGCCTACCCAAATGTCCTAGTGACCACATAGACTGAGACCAGAACATTTAAGTTCGATCTTACAGCTGACGTGAACATTTTAGCTTTGCACCAAAGGATTTCAATAACATTTGCTGTCCTTCCACCCACTGAAGATCTCTCAGCTACTCAATAGAACTAGGAGTCCCGACCCCTGAACTTCTTCTGCAGCTTAATGAGGGTCTAGCCTCCAGGATGCCCTTGACCACTTGTCCAGCCTTCCCAGGATTATTTGTGTGAACAACATCTTCAAGTTCTTGTTCTATGAATGCATTTCTCTTATGGAAATTAAAAATTTACACCCATTTAAAATTATTCATTCTAAGGAAAAAAAAGGCAACTTCCCAAAGAGTAAATAAATAAATAGATAAATATAGTCATGTTCTTAAGAGAGCAAAAAGTATGCAGAATGTGTAATTTGACTTTTTTTTCATAAAAGGCAATTACCACCATTTGTAGGTTTTAATTAATGAGATTTTATTATAATTGTATGCATAGTACTAACTTAATAGAATGGATGCATAATATTTTCAGGTTGTTCAGGGGAAAATAGGTTTTTAAAAGTAGTACATCCCAAAAAACCTTTATTTGAACAAGTTTAAAAATTATTTTCTTTTTACTTTTTAAGTTAAAATTACCGTATTTCTTACAGGACCAGTTCCATATATGTACCAACATACATACATATACACATCTCCTCTCCTAGCATAACAAAGTATATTGAGGGGGCGCTTCACAGCAGAACAATATGTAACAGCTGCCTTCATTTCTCTCAGTAAAGATATAAGGGATTGTTTTCCCTTTTACAGTGATCCCTTAAGTCATGGCAACCTTCTCCAGTTGCCATTAATTCGACACCCTGACAACTTAAAGACAACAGCAGCACATCAGATCTAAAAGGAATTGTGTCTAATTTTCTCTGCTAATGCATTGTATCTGCAGAACTGATATTAAAGGTAATACTGCACATCATGTCTCGAAACCAGATACCAGGAGGGGATGATGAACAAATTGAAACCTCTTGTGGGAAAGAATTTGACCAAATCCTAGCATTCCATAGACCATTCACATGAAATTGATAAGACTGTTGTAAATCACTCCAGTGACTTTGAAGAGATGAAAAGATACCTGCAATAGTAAATAAGCAATAGGAAAGGAGACATGATTATGGAAAAAGCTAAGTTTATATTGTTAAAAGAAAATTGCAAATATTAAATTTGTCTGTGAAAATAAATATAGTCTAAGAATTTTCACAGTTATTTCTTCTTCTTTAGTTTTATTTTAAGCATTGAAAATTCTACAAACATTCATTCAAAAGAAGGATGAAAGTCATACTGCATATCCATCAACATGACTTTTTTTTTTTTCCAATTAAACCTCTCTACTATCCCTTGTCAGAAAAGAATTGGCTTTCTACAAATATTTTTATACTCTACATGGAACAGTATTTACAGCCTCAGTCTTGTCTCAGAATTGAAATATGAGATGAGGCTGCATGAAATACCAGTGTGATAGCTTCCACATAACTGCTTAATTTTAAGCTCTGAGCAGGTCTTCAGTATAATTAAGAGCATTACTTGTTAATTGCCTTGCAGGTCTGGTCCAGAAACAAGAGAATGTGTTTGAGGTGTCCTGCTCCCCCAGACCCTTCCCTCTTACTGGTAACAAGGTATTTTACAAAACATTTTGTTATTAAACTATAGGAATAGAGGAAAGGGATAGAACAATGGCAATGATCTTCACCCTTAACTCAAAATCATCATGTTTCAAGCCTTTCAGCATTATTCTTTGCTGCCTCTTGGTTTGGAATTCAACATTAATACAAAGGAGGTCTTTATATTTTTAAAGATCTCAGTTTAAGTTGCCTGGTTTGATTTTATTTTGGGAGAGGAAGACAGGAAAAATAACATATATGAAGAAGGAAGATGATACTGATGTTCTGCATACCCCAAATGCCTTCAGTGCTCAAGATAAAAGATTTGCCTGAATTTTTCATAAAACATTATGAAATTTTAACTTAAAACAGCTAGTTCCTTAAGGTGCAACTAAGTTCACTGTATTTAAAAAGTAAATTTGTGTATGTAACACTCTAGCAGGATTCAATAGGTGTAGACAGAAGAAAGTTTATTTTAATAGACAGAAAAAAAAAGCAAGAGGCAAACACAGCCACTACCTCGAATGATTTTTTCCTTTCTCTGAAAACAAAGAATTAAATAAGAAATTTTTTTAAGTAGAGATCACTAAATTTTTTGCATTATAATTCATAATACCATACTTAAGTGAAGTCACATTCTATTTATTAGCATCATATTTCCTACAATATGTTGTGAAGCACACTGAAAAATAAATAAAAACCTTGACTTATAGTCTAAAACCACTTAGTTTGGTCATGCTTACAGTAATTTTCTCTTAAGCAGTACTCTTTTACTGCAGGGGAAAAAACTGTTTCTTGGTAAAATAAGTAAATTATATATCAACTAAATTTGAAATTCAGAAATCCTTATTCAGAAATCTGTATTTACATTGGAAATACTAGAGGTCAGTTTGCTTAGATGGGCTCTTTGGATACCAGTTCTTCATTTGACACGTGTTACCACAGACAATTATTTAAAGAAATGGTTTTCAGTAATATCTCTCAAAAATCCTCCTGCGATTTCCCATTAAATAGAAGGATCTAATTGGATTTTTAATCCTTAGCTAATCAAGCAACACATTGTGCATGCTGTTTTAGGCAGAAACTGAAAAGTTCTTTCCACTGCCCTATTATAACGAGGCAAGTTGGGATGTAACCTGAATCATTAGAAAAATAACACGGTAAAGTCCCTATACTGTATAGATGTTACATGAAAACAATGCTCCCCTTTCTTTAAACTGCAGGCAGTGCCCAGCCTTTGATGAAGCTCTGAAATAATGGAGTGCCATGGGCTATTTTCTTCTGGTTTCTATAGCTCAATACAGGGCTTGTCTCTTCTGTTTGTTTTCGGCTAATTGCCTCAAGATCTAATAAGTTAGTGATGATGTATGCTGAGCGCCAGTGACCCCTTGCCAAAAGAAATATTATGTAGCACCAGAGTTTAAGGAGCTAGGTTTTTATCAGCCAAATATCTTTTTTCCCTAAAAAGCTCTAATTTCCCCTGTGTAGGTTGTAAGTGGCACCCATGATTGCATTAGCTCTTTTAAATGGCTAAGACAGAAATAACAGTTGAGGGGAAAAGCCAATGTGGAAGCCAAATCGTAACCTACGTGTGTTCTCTTAATTACTGTTGCAAGGCTTTGGCATTTGTTGTTAAGGAGGCCTCAAAGGAAAAACACTTAAGAAATGATCAATTTAACAGAACATTCAACTTAAATTGCTCACACTTTTCCCTTTGCAAGTAATTTTAATGACCTTATTTAACAAGTTCCCTCTTAGTTTCTTCTCAGAGCAAAGATATCCAGGGAAAACAAAGATATTAGCAGTAACTATCAATTATAATGAAAATTTTAACACATATAAGCTATTAATAGAATGAGGTGTAGGTAGAAAACTTACTAATTCTGCATTCAATAATATTACACAGACTGCAAAATATTGTTAAAACTATTAAAATTTTTTTTTAATAAGTAAGACATTGCTCTGGCAAAGTTGTGACTCCTTCCAAGGAACATTTCTAACATTTTTAAACTTTTTCTTTCTTTGTCAAGATACTTAACAATTAATCTATGAAACAGGCAAAATTTAGAGCGTTATAGAAATTACAGGAAAAAAAAGTAACTTCCTTATATGTGGAGCCATCATCCTGCCTTATCAAAGCAGTTTCTCATGTAACAGGGTAGATTCAAGAACAATCTGAATTTCTTAAGACTGTCAGTGTTGTGAACTTCATAACCTAGTTACCTTGCTGGTCTCCAGAATGGGCAGCCCTTAGTTCAGTGGAAATACTTGCCATAGAAGTCCCTTAAGACAGACTGCTGTCAAGGAGCTTCTTCCACTGGTTAACAGGAGATATGGAGAATGGGTGGTGCCTTGACCCCAGAGTGCAGCTAAGGAGTACTCACTAGGTTCATCTACCAATTCTCTGCTCACTATTTTATCTCCTCTGCTTGCCTGACCAAGCAATCTTTTCTGCTATGATGTTTGTGCTGCTATTAAGTCCATTTATCCCCATTCCTGGCAGAAAACATCTCTGAAGAAATAAAAAAGTATACTTTCCACCCTACAGCTCAGCAGAAACAAAGGCCTGCAAGATGAAAGGTAGAGGCATATTTCTGTATGATTCAAAGTGTGGAGCTGTTCCCATCCAAATCTGAATTACTTTGGTCTTGCTTCCTACAGTTCCAGTTCCTGAAACACTTCTCTCACTGGTTTGGCTAGGTAGTGCCTTGACTTAGAGAGGTCTTCTCTGCAAACTGTCAGAATAAATTGAGACTTTCTATTATTGTTTCTTCCACAGAAGCTTCTTTCCCATGTCTGAAGGAATACGAGTTTGCATTTTTCAGTGCCCAGGTGAATGCGTGGGCACAGACAAGCTGCAAGCATGATGAGATGGGGAGCTCATACACCCTGATCCCATGACTATACTGTATAAACAGTGAAGTGTGCATGGCATCTGTGACTAGAAGACAAGTCTAAAATCATTTTGCCTCACAATTGTGATTTCACTATATTTGATACCCTAAATACTCTGTTGTCCCACATCACACATAAAAGTTGCAGTACAAAGACTCAAAACCATAGCTTCCACATGCAGACTAGAGGCTTTGGTTTAGAAGATCTGCAAGAGAAGGAAGAAATGAAACACAGGTGTTTTACATCCTCTGCAGATGCTCTCATCACTTGTGCCTCTTCAGAGTGGGTCAAATTATTGCACATCCCAGGAAAATTCCCACTTTTCTGGATGGTGCTGGTGAGACAAGTGGAGGAAATAAGAGTCTGAAAGCTCCCCAGTATTACCTGAATGCGTGGACTGTTTGGGACACCCCAGAGAAGAGGCAGTTCTTGCAGGGACCAGGGACAGACAGTTCAATGTGAAGGCAGTTAACTCATAAGAAAAAAACAAATCTAGAGTTTGAATTACTCTAGGGTCAGATGGAATGTTGAGACTCAATATGTTGGGCAGAAGCAAGAACCTTTGTATGTCTGATACCTTTTAGGGAATAGTCAGAAGCTGTGTGTCAGAAAAGAGTTTCAAGCTAAGCAAAAAACCAAAACATTTAAATTCTAACTAAGCTGCTAGCAAAACATAAACAAAAAAAGTAATATTTTATTTAAATTTGCCATTATGTCACATAGTATCAAGAGTTCTTATCTAATTAAAAATGAGAAATAGGGAAACTTCTGGGATTTCTGAATTAATATTAGGAAATTGGTTCAAAGTAATGAATAATGTATAATGAAACAACTGAATGGTTATGACATGATAGGAGCAAAGGCAAACTCGCACATGTCACAATTCCCTGCTTTACAAGTAAATAATAGAAACATATTAACTTGTACTTTTAACATGTTTATATATGAATTTCAAACAGTCATGAGAACTCACGGTCTGTTTGTGGTTGGAAAATAGTTAAAAGTTAGAATCCAGGCATTAATGGTTTGGTTTTGAGGTTTTTTTCACACAGCAATATGTTAATCGTTAGGTATCTCATGGTTCCTTAATGGAATCAGCAACATTTAATATTAATGGGAAAAACAATATATAATAATTTTAGGAATTTTTTTGCCACAGTACTTTTAATCTCCTTAGATACTGTGAGCACTGCCACTTGATATAGGCATCTATAAACACAATTGTTAGTAGAAAGGGTTAAGAAATGACACATCAACATTTGCAAATGCCAGTGCTCTTCACATTGGTCAAAATTAGAGAAGACTTTGAGAAGCTTCAGAGGGACGTATTGAAGCAAGTTGAGTCGGCAGTTTGATGGTAGTTAAGAATCAGTGTCTTTCTAATGAAAAGAAATATACCCTGGAGAGCATAATGTAAAGTCAATTAGATTGATGCATGTGCTTAAACTTAAGTGTATATTTGACTGCCTCACTGAACAAAGATGGTATTACATTCTTAAAGTTAATTCACTGCTATACACATGGAATCTTGAAACCTTAATGATTCTTCACTATTAAAACTATTACCTATTTAGAGTAATGCTGTATTTTTTAATCTCCCTTTTTAGAATATTACTTTATCCAGCAGAAGTCACTCAATTAGCAATTTATTGTGCAACCATAGAAGCATTGTTAAATAAGACATTATTACAAAAAGTAACATTTTAAAATTTTATCAGATATTAACTTCACTGTAGTATTAGAGGAATCTCCCTGAAAAACCAGAATGGATTCCAGGAAAATAACATCCATAACATCCAGTTTTCTAGAAAACAGAGTGTATGCATTTTTTTTTTTCTGATAAACTATTCCATCCTGTTTTGGATTAAAAGTCCAATATAGCATTTATTTCTTCCATTATTTTTACTATGTTGTTAAATATGTATTGTTCCATACTTGAGAACAACTTGACAGATAATATGATGGTATGAAAGAAATAAAAATATATGTTGCATGCATAAGTCTTGATTATCTGAAACATTGTTTTGTGTAATGTGATTTAACCCCTTTTCTGATTGAGATCATGTTTGCAATCCCCTTTGTTTAAAATATGTCTAAGAATTCTATTTCTACTGCAAAAATAAATGATGAATTATTTATACATACCAATTATTTATTATCATTTATGCAAAGCGTGTCATATTATGCATGCATAAGGGGATTAAATCACTGTTAACCCATAATGCCTTTAGGGGCATTATATGATAGGCAAAAGGTTGGTTATGTTTACTGTTGAAGATAAACATATACATTAAGAACATACATATTGTTTATACAAATTGCCAAGCTGAGTATAATTTCTGTTAGGAAAATAAAGTGTTTATTGAGCAATTGGTTTTATGAATAATGTTCAACTAATCTATTTAATGCAGTATACTTAATTTCCCTAGCTTAAAAATATGAGCATTTTCAATCAATGATACTCAAGTTGAATTTAATTCAAACCCAAGAAATGGAAGTAGCACAACAACGCACTCAAATATTATCTTTTCTCTCGTTGTTCCTCCTGAGGCAGCCCCCTCATAAGATAACAATGCATGATTACACTCTATCATTTAAAATAAGCAGGCACAATGTATAAAAAGTCAAAATAATAGATTTTCTGTTACTTCCAATAAGCATTCTGTAATACAAGGCAAATTCAGTAAGGTAGATTTTTAAATACAAATATAAGCAGGTAGAAACATTGTACACAGTTGCTTTAATGGAGGAAAAAGGAAGCACAGTTTTAGTAGTGCAATAAATATATTCTATTTTGACATCATGTTGCAAAAGGAAGATACTATATTGTAAGTTTGTATAGAATTTTTTTTTTCCAACCTCAATAAACAAACAAGCACATTTGATTCATACAGGGACTGGGACATTGTGTGCACTTCAGAACATTTCATACAATGTCAGAGTGAGAGAGTAATTTTGGAAGAGTCAAATGACAACAACTTAATGCAGTCACTCTCCACAGTTTCAAGATCCTGTTACAAACATGGTTCAGGTCGCAGTCTAAACACAGTTAAAGGTCTCAACCTGGTTCCTGAAGAATGTGAGTTCACATAATAAAACCTGCCCCTTGAAAGCAGACACACAAGACTCTGATCAAGGCATTCTTGCTCTCAGCTTTTCTTGTCCCTCTTCAGCAAAGCAACATGTTGGTTTTTTGACCTATCCCAGCCTGACTCCCACAGCAGCTTAATTTGTTTCTGTTCACTCCAGAGCCTACGGGTCCTGAGGATCTGTTGTTTTAGCTGTCTTGACACTTTCCTTAGCCTTTCCTAAGGAGCCAGCACAAATACACCAGAGCACATCTCGGAACAGAAAGGTTGAGGAATTGAAAATAACAATGAATCCTGTGGCAACAGAGCTGAAGCCAGCTGGTTAACTGATCTTGACCAACTAAACTGAAAGAAAATGTATAACTGTTATCGTATGTAGATTAGGAAAAGGTCAGGTCAAATAAACAACATCTTTTCTTAATTTAGACAGGCTGCAATGAAGGCAAAGGTTGCCATTATCTTCAGCAGAATTTCTAACTGGATATTGCAGGTTTGATTCTCCAAATTGCTTGTATGTACTTAGCTCTAAACTGTGAAATATTCCTTTAGAAAGTAAATTCTTAAGGTTCAGCACAGGCCCATCTTCTATGACCAATCTGGCCTGAAGCTGAGTGTAAGCCCTTGAGGTGTCCTCAGTGCTAATACCATTCCAAGGGAATCAGTGTCTTCAAACCTGATGCCAAACCAAGCCACTTCATAAAACCTGGCCCTTCTTTGATGTCCTAGATTAGTGCTGTTAAATCCTAACTTTCACTAACTGTTAAGTGCAGCCTTGTTTTAACCAGCTGCACTGAAGTAATATGCTGCAAATAAAATTTTCCCCTCTGCTTAGGCTGATTTGGTATCAGAACAATACCCTGGCTTACAGTGAGTTATTCTGATTAAAACCAATACAAGTGAGATCAAAATCAAGTCCACTGACTGCAAAAAGCAATAGAATGTATTAAAAGAAAAAGTAGTTTGAGGGCAAGTAAAACCTCTAGCTTGTTTTTTTAATTAATATTTTCTTTTTGTGACATAGCCCCAGGCATCCAAATATATATTCTTCTAATCCCACTTGACCTCAACACAAATGTTTATGCCAAGGGTGTTCTCATGTTCCCAAGACTGGGGTTTAGGATAATGGATTCTACCAAAGGGCATTCTTGCTTTTTTCTTCTATCCTTTTATTTCCAACCACCTTTCCATCCATGTTTTAATACTGATTCTCTCCTCTCCCATAGATACAGTCTCATGCATAATATTCCTACAGATGCCACAGTAAGGACCATACCTGCTACAATCAGTACTAATAAATGCTTTCAGATTATCAGTTTCTCTCTACCTCTGGGTTCTCTGTGCATGTTGCAATATAATTTCTGTACATATGATCCATAAAGTGAAAAACATTTGTTACTTATATAAGTAACATATACAAAATAAACAAAAAGAGCAGAAATGACAAATTTGTGGTTTTTAACCAAAATAAGACTACTTGGAAAATTTTCTTGATGAAAACAGGTAACAGAAAACTAAGATGGAATTTTCCTTTATGCAGTTTTAGTCCTTTTAAAGTGTTTTCATTGGTATGTGACAAAAATAATTATGTTATTTTTTGTTAAAATTATCACTAATCCATTTACTTCAGTTTTAGATGTAAAAGCTTTTTCGGTGCACTATTTTGTATGTTTCAAAGAGGTTGCATAAGATCACAACAAAATATATTTTTCCACAATTGAAAAAAGCATTCTAAAATAAAGTGTTTAAAGGTAGAGTTACTATTTACTTTTTCTATTTAAAGTCTATGTTTTCTCAACAGTAGTGATGATGTGATATTCTTTCAAAATAATCTGATGTATTTCGAACAATTTGTAGAAAAATTCTGATGGTAAAACTAAAAGATAGAAAAATTAAAAATGTAAAAATTGGGCTTTGTCAGAGGAAGATGTAGGTGCTTTGGCCACCTCTTTTTTTCTCTAACGTGTTTATTAATATATAGATATATACTTTAATCACATTAATTTTAAACATTTTATATAAGAGGCATTTAACAGTTTCTTTTGTTTCTTTTGTTAACACTACAGATCCAGAATACAATTGTGACTTATTCTGACAGATTACCTTCATGACAACAATGTAGTTTGGAAAATGTAGGAAGAGGAATTTAAGATCTACTCTACTTTGCAGGAAAATATGAGACATAAATTAACCTGCAGCAGAAGACTTGAAGTGTACATAAGTCAGAACATCTCCCTGACAGAATTTGCTTCTGTCTTTTCTTTAGGCCATCCCTACTTAGTATTTCTGGTAATGAAACCTACCATGAAAGCTACTGTAGTTCACTTTATTTAAACTTGGACCCATTACTATTCCTAAACTGTATTTTAAAAATTAATTGTGGATAGCCACTTATGGGAGAGCCTGCTACATGATTACTGCCTGTTCATTTTCTCCTGAACAAGGAAAAAACATCTAAATATCATCATTGACTTAATCATTGCCAAGGGATCCTGAAGAATAAACACTTTTAAGTCTTGACAACTGATACAGGGGAGAAATAATTTTAAAACTGTTGCAAAATACAAACAGGTTGTAGTATGTAAAACACAATTCCCCATGTAGTCATATGCACATACACTGATATTCATTCCCTGAATCTTAAAGTAATTTAAAAGGATAATTAGTGTGTAGTGCCTGAATTGGTTCCTCAGAGGGTTAGTGTCCACCCTGTTTGTCACTGTTTCTTCCCTAATCCTGTCTAATGAGGGTTTATGTTAACATGGCTAAGCACTTGCAGATATGCACTACCAAGCTATCCAAGCTTAGAGAAGACATGCTGTTCAAATGTCACTGCCTTTGGCTATCACTCTATAAGATACTGATTATTACTTATTATGTTTCATATTCAAAAAGCTGCCATTTGAACTTGTTTGTAGACCCTGGTTCTTGTGCAGGTAACAAACATTATCTCCATTTTTCCCAATTTTGCATTTTTTTAATGTCCTCCTTCTTTGCTGATAACTCTTTCAGTGATATTCAACAAATTATTTACTGCTTTAAAACGTTTCAATACAGTTAAACAGAGCTACACCAAAGTTAAATCCTTGGTAAGTATGAACATGTATATATATATATATATATATTTGCTTGTGCTGTAGAGTTAAGTTGATTTTTGTTTTCTGGTTCTCTTTTTGTTGGCATGCTGTCACCTCATCAGAGTACTTCAGTACAAAAAGTTAGTTCAGGTTTATCTGATGTGGGACAGAGGTTTTCTTTTCAAAGGAGAAAGTGATTTCTTCCTGTTATAGAAGCTACCAGACCCTGTAGAGCATAAAACATCACAGCCAGTCCTTTTCTCTCTGGCTACTTGTGATTATCTTTTGCCGGTAGGAAGGCATCCTTTCAGAGCCTGAAACGAGAGGTCACTCTTCAGATCTCAGATTTAGTTTCAGTGTTTTTTTCCATTTCAGAAAGGTGAAGATTCACTCCTGTTATAATTGCCTGCATTAGATATTTCCACACTGCTACTAAAAAAGAGTCTCAGGAGCACAGGCAAGCATCTGACTAGCATGTACTCTCCCATCCACACTATTGCCTGTCAGGTTGCCTAAGGCCTTCCTGCAGGCAGCCCATGAGCAGCCTGTTTGGGTATATCTGGAAAAGCACTAAAGCTACCAGATACATCAGGGATGGAGAGTCTTGACCACTGACGACCCTCCAAATGCAGCACAGATATATCAGGACTGTCCCTGACATCAATTCAGTAGCAGGAGAGTGGCTGCAGTGTGTCCCTTATCTTCTGAAGGAAGAATCCTTCCAAGTTGTCCTGCTTGAGATCAAGGAGACCTCATAGATGATTTAACTGGCATACTCTCAACCAGGGCAGAGCAAAAACTCTGAGCACTTTGTTTCACTGGGGGTGAAGTGAGCATCGGTCTGATTCACCAAAACAGAAGTGCATGTGTTTGTACTTGTGTGCTTAAGTCAAGCCTATAATCCCAAAATAAATTAGCCTGAGTGCTTACATTTTCAACCAGCTATGTCTTCGGGTGTATCCCTGGTTTATGTGGTTGCAATGCATATAAAATGTAGATGTGCCTCAAAGTTTAATAGGGAGCCTTGTGAAACACAGCAATTTATCTTCTGCAGAGTAGTATTGCCACAACTGAGATAAACAGGGTGGTGCATGCCAACATGTTGCTTGTTTCCATCACTGTTTTTCACTTTAAAATTGCTGCAGCATCAGTATCAAACTAAAACCTACCCAAGGCATGCTGCAAAGCTTTCTGAATCTCCTGTCCCTTTCCACGAACCTCTGTCAAAAATGAACTGTACAATGTAATTTGAAACTCAGAGAACTCACTGGTGAATTTTGTTGCTAAACCATATTAGTTAAAACATCCTCAACTAAGGTGGAAGAAATAGCAGTATAATTCAGCAGATAATGACAATTTCCATTTCTCAATTTCAACATTTTCTTTGTCTAGTAGTATCCTTTAGCCCTACATTAAACGTGATGGGATCTACTTAAAAAATTCTAGAAAAAACCCACTTTTTTTAAAAAAAAGGAATATTATAAGAGTACTAGTCCAAATGGAAGCTTGTGTTAAAATGATCCTACAGAATAAGTAATAACTATGTCATACTTAAGCTCACATCACTATAATTATTACAGTAGTAGTTTGTCATTGTTCAAGACCAGAATAAGAAGCCTGATGTCAAAAGAACTGCTATATTAGGTATGATAAAGTGGTCACCCTGGCATCATTTCCTCTCTAACAATATGTTAGGGATGCTCAAGAAGAGAAACTAATGAAGCTAAGATAAATTTCTATCTAAGGTACAACTCACCCTCTAGAAACCAGTGGAATGTCTGAGTTAGACCTGTGTATGCCCAAGCTGGAGGGATGGGTAGTCATCCAGAGGGACCTGGACAGGCTGGAAAGGTAGACCTCTGCAGACTTCATGAAATTCAGTAAGGACAAATGTAGGGTGCTGCATTTGGGCTGGGCTAACCCTCATTACCAACACAGACCAACACAGGTGATGTGAAAGAGAGCAGCTCTGTGGAAAAAGTCTTGGGAGTATTGAGGGATGGGAAGCTGGACATCAACCAGCAGTGTGAACTAGCAGCCCAGAAGGCCAACCTTGACTGCATCAGAAGAGCCATGGCCAGCAGGTCAAGAGAGGTGATCCTGCCTCTGTGCTCTCATGAGACACCACATGGAGTACTGTGTCCAGCTCTGGAGCCCTCAGCACAAGGACACAGAACTGCTGGAGAGGGTCCAGTGGGCCACAAGGATGATCAGAGGGCTGAAGCACCTCTCCTATGAGGGCAGACTGAGTGAGTTGGGGCTGTTCAGCCTAGAGAAGAGAGGGTTGCAGGGCCACACCATAGTAGCCTATCAGTGCCTGAAGGAGGCCTACAGGAAAGCTGTGGAGGGACTTTTTCCAAGGCAGGGAGCGATAGGACTAGGGGCAATAGTCTTTAACTAGAGCAGGGCAGGTTTATGTTAGACATTACAAAAAAGTTCTTCACCGTGAGGGTGGTGAGACACTGAAACAGGTTGCCCAGAGAGGCTGTGGAGGCCCCATCCCTGGAGATGTTCAAGGCCAGGTATGAAGAGGTCTGAGCAACATGATCTAGTCCAGCACATCCCTGTTCACTGCAGATAAGTTGGACCAAATGACTCTTGAAGGTCTCTTCAAGCTCTCTGAAAAAAACACAATGTGGTTTTTTCAGCTCCATAACTGGTTTTTATCTCCAATATTCTGCTTGTAGACACTATCTGGAAACTTCTAACATTGTTTCCCAAGTCATGAATCTATGTTTAAGGAAAGCAGTGACTGACTATGAGTAAGGATGGGAATCTATTGAGAAGATATCCCAAGAGTATGCCTCTTCATCCTTTATGTATTATTACCTGTGGATTTAATTTCCTCAGGAGATAGCTATAATGTCCCCTATCCCCAGAGTGTTGTACCTACTAGAGGGACAGCTTCCTCAGCTGCCAGAGCTTTTCCCTGACAGACAAAAGG
>VZTY01012571.1:650765-727090 GCA_013400935.1 Turnix velox | reverse complement strand
CTGTGGAAAAAGTCTTGGGAGTATTGAGGGATGGGAAGCTGGACATCAACCAGCAGTGTGAACTAGCAGCCCAGAAGGCCAACCTTGACTGCATCAGAAGAGCCATGGCCAGCAGGTCAAGAGAGGTGATCCTGCCTCTGTGCTCTCATGAGACACCACATGGAGTACTGTGTCCAGCTCTGGAGCCCTCAGCACAAGGACACAGAACTGCTGGAGAGGGTCCAGTGGGCCACAAGGATGATCAGAGGGCTGAAGCACCTCTCCTATGAGGGCAGACTGAGTGAGTTGGGGCTGTTCAGCCTAGAGAAGAGAGGGTTGCAGGGCCACACCATAGTAGCCTATCAGTGCCTGAAGGAGGCCTACAGGAAAGCTGTGGAGGGACTTTTTCCAAGGCAGGGAGCGATAGGACTAGGGGCAATAGTCTTTAACTAGAGCAGGGCAGGTTTATGTTAGACATTACAAAAAAGTTCTTCACCGTGAGGGTGGTGAGACACTGAAACAGGTTGCCCAGAGAGGCTGTGGAGGCCCCATCCCTGGAGATGTTCAAGGCCCGGTATGAAGAGGTCTGAGCAACATGATCTAGTCCAGCACATCCCTGTTCACTGCAGATAAGTTGGACCAAATGACTCTTGAAGGTCTCTTCAAGCTCTCTGAAAAAAACACAATGTGGTTTTTTCAGCTCCATAACTGGTTTTTATCTCCAATATTCTGCTTGTAGACACTATCTGGAAACTTCTAACATTGTTTCCCAAGTCATGAATCTATGTTTAAGGAAAGCAGTGACTGACTATGAGTAAGGATGGGAATCTATTGAGAAGATATCCCAAGAGTATGCCTCTTCATCCTTTATGTGTTATCACCTGTGGATTTAATTTCCTCAGGAGATAGCTATAATGTCCCCTATCCCCAGAGTGTTGTACCTACTAGAGGGACAGCTTCCTCAGCTGCCAGAGCTTTTCCCTGACAGACAAAAGGAAGAGTCCCATTGAGTTTTCTTGGGCTAGCAGCCATATAGTTTATTTTGTGCTGTACCAGTCCTGCACTGATTACTAATTACTGAAAGCTGAATCTGGTCCATTGTTAATTTATTTAAATCACTTAATTTCATTATATCATAGACAAATTACAGGGACAGTTACTGATTTGGCCACACAAAACTGTTCATAGCCAAGATGTACAATGTTTCTCTAATTTGCCTCCAAGGGAATTTAATTAATTGTCAAGTGGGAAATATGGCAAATGCTGGAATTTGTATTAATCATTAGCTCAGTAAAAAGTTCAAATTCTGCTCCACTCTTCCTGACCAGGAAGGATCAGAAGGCTGCTGCAGAACAAAGGTAAAGTTTCTTCTGCAACTGTTTTTGAGTCCTTTAGTGTTTTTACATCTACTATATAAGATAATTCAACAGCAAAATGTGGTCCAGGTCCAGATAGCCTTCCAAGCTCCCCAAATATAAAAGCAATTGATTTCTGCAGTCACACAGTATCCCCAGGAAATCAATTTGTTCCTTCTTCTCACAGCACAAAGTCCCATCAACTCTTCAGAAAAGCAGAAAAAAAAAGCAAAAGAGCAAAATGGGCATATATCATAATCAAAAGAGGTAACCTAGATTATTTTAAACATTCTATTTTTGTAGTGAAAATCTTTTAATGCCAAGATCTTGTCACACAGTAATTGAAAAATACAGTAGTAATTTCACACAACTCCAGTCTTCATGCTTTTGAAATCCATAAGTACAGTTTTCTATTGCTAATGAGTTTTAAGTGCGTAAGTTATTTTAATTGACTGCCCTTGACCAATAGCAAAGTAATTTTTTACAGTTGAAATACAATTGGTATACATTTATTAATTTCAAATGTAGAAAAACAGCCATGGTTTAGCACTATGGTAGTCATAAAACAAATATGCGATCTCTTTGAGGTATAAGCCCTTTAAATAAGCTTTTAAACAGTTCTCTTTAGTCAGTGTACAGGTGAATTCATATCTATCAAACCAAACGGTTTTATGAATCCATCAAAGAAGTCAGGCATCTATCTATTACGTCTGCATGTTCTGCTTATATGGACTGTGTTCCTAAATGAGTTCTGCAACTTTTTTAAGAGTACAGATGAAGATTCAAGTCTCTTTGAAAGGCCATTCTGACTATGATACATTCAATAAACATGAATTTTCTGTGGAAAATGAAGTATAGCTACAATGTCATACATCCCAGTTATTTCCATGGTAGGATTCTGAAAAGCAAAAATTAAGGACTGAAGCACAGGTGGCTCTAGCAAGGCGTTTTATCCTATGTCTGACATTGTAGGCAAATTATATTGCTGCTCCAGTAGTTGTCTTGACTGCAGAATACAGAACAGTTAGCCAAGAGTGCTATCAACATTATTGTGATGACACCATTTCTCAAAAACTGAGTCTTGAACTCTTTAGTAAAATAAATTTCCAAGATACATTTAACACATAAAAAATTAAAAGAGTGAGCTTTCTAAATTGACTAAAATACTGGACCAAGAAAGTGGATGACATCCTATATATCTACAACATTTTAGTTATAACACTACTCTTGCTACTACTGTTATTGGAACGTACTTAGAAGGTTTGCAGTTAAATACATCTTGATGGGGCACTAAGAAAATTTTCGAGTATTCCAAAATATTTTAAGTTTTTCTTTGAAGAACACAAACAGGCTGTTGCTGTTTTATTATGGCTGCACTGGAGCTGAATTAAAATATAATTTTATGGCTGAATTTTATTTTGAATTTGTCTACTTGATGACTGTATATTTGGTCTCGTGTACACATGGCAGACAGGGAGAATCATAGAATTCTGACATCATATAAAGGGCAGAAAACATCCAAACAAACAAACAATAAATTTCAGTGTAAATCAGAAATAAATTTGACCCAGAAAAATCCTCTGGCTCTTTAGGAGTTATTATCTGGTTACTTTTTGCCAAGTATTTTTCCAGGTTCAGTTTTTTTCACGGTCAAACAGTGCCTTCAGGAATGTGCCATTTGTGATGTGTCATTCTTTCCTTTACTGAACGATTTCATGTGGTTCATCCCATAACTATTACAGATTAGAAATCACATGAGAGGAAAGGAATTAAGACACAAGAGTACTGCTTAGCAGGAGTACATATTTTGTACTTTAATTTGTTGCAAAGTCAAAGTATTATGCCTTAAAATGTAGTATCACTGAAGCATCACTGCTGGAAGATTAGGATATTCTGTTCACAATACTTTTAATAGAGATATATAACAATGGGAAATAAATGTTCTGGCATCTGTTCTTTGTGATCCTAAACTCTGCCTTCAGAGTGATGCTTTCCAAAGCAGAAGTTAGAGATTTATTCCTATAATTTACAGGGCTTAGTCCTCCACTAAGCATGTTCCGAATCATCATTTCCAAGCTGATGGATGCTGTCACCAATAAAAGGATGCAGAAATTCAAGATAGAAACATATTTTTCTGTGCATGCATGGTTATTAAATAAAAACAAATTAATGTAAAGTATTCACACTTTTCTAGCATATTAACTGAGAGTTTTTCAAAGGGGAAAATATATTTAAGGTGATATTAACATTCATGGGATATTACATTGCATTTTAAAAATGCATTTTATGTGTTAAATGACATAATTAAGAACACAAACAAGGAAGCCTCAAAATTTTAGTTTTATTGAGAATACACAGGTTTCTACTGCAAATGTATTGTGACAGCCTGCACTGAAAGACCTTGCTGGCACAGGCAACGTAAGTGTAATCTTTCTGCACCTCATCAACATTGTCTTTAAGTCATTCTCCAGAGGGAAAATTGATTGAGCAAGAGGTCAATTCACTTTCAGTTCCCATTTGATGCCAATACACTTAGCTAACTGCAAACAATTAAATGATATTTTCTGTAAGAGAAACATTTAGTCTACGGGAACCCCCTTCCAGCTACTGAATTGTTACTTATTAATTTCATGTACAACCTTGAAAAGCCATCAGATAGGAGAATTGTGTTAATTTTGAACAGAAGTGCCAAAGGCTTTATTTCACAGAATAAATATAGAAAAGATGTTTAGCTGACATCTTTTTCTATGATTATCCCACCTCCTGACTGTATAAATAAGTTTAGAAATCTCAGAAGAAATCATAGTCTAAACCCCTTAATCTTGGCTAACTATGTTGAAATCACTGTGGAATGGATTCACAGGCCTTGAAATACATTCTATAGTGAGATACCTAAAGATCAGAATATGTTTAAACAGAATAGTCTTAAGAACAGGATTAATCCTTGTCTGCAAGCATCTGTGCAAGAAGACACCTGATATTAGAAGGCAAGAATCCAACATAAGACAATAAAGAATAAAGCAAATAGAAGAATAAAATTTATAAAAAAGTGTGAAGCTGCAACGGGAGCAATCTGCCAAGAGTTGAAGATGTCTCTCCACCTCTTGAAGAGGTGGGGCTATATCCCCCCAAAAGGTCATAAGTCTCCTGGCAGAGGCTGAGCAGGTGTGGCACAGATCCAAACCTCAACCTCAGAAATTCACATTCACCTTCCACCCGTCAGTGGAATTACCTGGCTGGCTGACTGGAAAGTTTCATGGGAGCAGTGCCCAGAAATTGTCCCATCTGAGAAGATGGTGTCCATGGCCTGACAGGGTCCTGCTCTGTGCCATCAGGCAAGCATGCAGTGAATTTACTGAATCCCATGTAAAGGGTGATGTCACATGGCTCTTCTAAAAGAAAGGTAATGGCTGTATCATCACCTCCCTTTTTATGAATTCCCTGGAGGCTGGAGCATTTGCGACTCAGACAATGTACTCTGAAAAGATTAAGAGCCAGAGCTCCCTTCTCCCAGGAGACTGCATTAACCACAAGCCACACAGCTGGGAAAGGAGGGGGCTGCTGCTGTTGAAACCCTACATCTGCAGAAGAAAGAATGCAATGTATCCATGGAAGATGTGAGAGGGATTGCAAGAGGGAACATGACTCTGTGGCCCACTGCCTAGGGCACTCATCTGGGAGTGGGCAGACCTAGATTCCGCTCCTTGCTTCAAGAACAACTTCTGTATTTTTATATTAAAGAGTTATTGGTTTTGGATACCCCGAGGCTGGGCTGATGAGGTTATTGAACCCAAATTTCCCACGTTCCGGTGAGTAGCAATGAGCAAAGCAATGAGCTGTTATACAATGATAGTTGCCATGTCAGGCAGCCTTTTAAAAGAAAGCAGTAGGAGACTCTTTGAAGAAGCAGATGGTGGCACCAACAAGGGGGAAGAAGCCCAGTTTTGGAGCCTGTGGCTGGGTTCTGGGGCCAAGCTCTCATCCATGGTGATGTACATACCACCACTCTCAATAAGGAGGCCATAACCAGGTGCTTACTAGGTACTCTCCTCAGCATACACTCCCCCAGAGCTGTGCCTCAAGGACTATCTGGAAGAGTATCAGCTGGCCAGGTCAAATTCATGCCAAGGCATGCTCCAAGTTAAACATTGTGGATGAGGGCATGCCAATGCTCAACTCCATGGCTTGGTCTGATTTAGTTCACCAGAGGAATTTTACTGGGAAAATGGTAGCTAGGGGTAGCACTGGAGCTGAGAAACCTGACCTGAATTTCCTGTGTGTCAGGATTCAGGTGTGGGATATATGCCTTTATGAATAGCTTTACTAGATGTACTGGCAAAGCCATTCATTGTTACTTTTATTTTCATTGTTCTTCATGCTCAATAGAAAATTCCTTTACTCAAAAATGCTCTTTTTTTGTTTGGATCCTTCCCATTCAAAATCTTAAACCCAACTATTTTTATGAAAGTAATAAAAGCACTCCAAGTATATGCACAGTAACCCACAATTCTCAGGTGGCAAAATACATTCAGGTTTCCATCTCTCATGAAGAGTCTTTACAAGTGTCTACAAATAATGGGGTCTTTGTGGTTACTTTTCTAAAGGTTCTGTTGTCATTCAGAAAAGAAAAGGTGGGAATCAAATGTAAAAGCTTACTTCTAAAATGTGGGCAAGTATTATGATAAATAAAGAAGCAACACTAAAGTAGAAGTTAAAATTATCCACAGCACTAAGGGGGCAATTTTCCTGCCAGCACAGAATATGTATTGGGATTTTCATGTCTGCAGCCCACTGAGAGAAACTTAGACAGCAATTACTTTATTTTTCTGCTGCAAGAGAAGGATTATGAGACAGCAGTTAACTGGCAAAATATCTGTGAAAATCAAGGCTGGAACAGCTGACATGAAATTAATAATTCTTAGTAATGTCTGAAGAAGCTAGCACATGCAGTATGCAGTACTTATGAACAAATTTCCTGTGGAAACGAAATCTTGTAATTCTCTCCTCGAATGGCTTGAAATGTCTGAGTTTCAGACTGTTTCTTTGTTGTTTTAGAATTTACTGTCAAGTTAATTAACTAACTACCATGCAAAATACAGGCTAGGTATTTGACTGGTGTCTCCGAGAGGCTGCTGAACAGATGCATTGGTACAAGCAAACAAAAAACAGGTAGACACACTAGTCAAAGAATGGTAGACATGAAAGGAAGTACCTAAAGAGGTTTCCAAGGAAAAAGAAAAAAAAGTACTTATTATTTTTATACATTCTGACACAATGTATAGCTACATGCTTACATATGGTTTTTTCCTCATAAAAGCCTCCATTCTTATTCAGACTGATTATTAAATAACTTCCTCCCATTTTTTCCCTTCCTGCACATAATTTTAATGCAATTTCCTTCTCAGGACAGGTATTCTCTTTTAGCTGTTTAATTCTACAAAGCATTTGGAGCAAGAACACTACCCAGGAGAATTTTAAGGAACCATTCCTGAAATATTTCATTTAAAGTATGTAAAAGAAATTGTAAGATTTAAAATTAGATTAAGCTTTTTTAAAATCAGTACTGGTATTGCCGCTTTGCTACTACTAAGTATTATTCAAATATTATTATTTTTGAGTAGTTAATGTAAGATTTTCAGCTATAACATTGCCCTAAGGTTGTAAAGCACCATTGTTATAAATTTACTTTATATGTTCTAAAATTCTACGTTTTTAAAAATTAGTTCTCTGGCTATTCTACTAAGGACATCTTTGTATTTTAAGATCTTTTTCATTATTGTCTGATCATTATAATAAATAAAAATCACATAATACAATCTATAATCTCAGTACCTGAAGGGGTCCACAGAAAGGCTGGAGTAGGATTTTTTAATAGGGTCCAAGATGGGAAGACAAGGAGGAATGGATGCAAATTGGAAGAGGGGAGATTTAGGCTGGATAGAAGAAAGAAATTCTTTACTGTGAGGGTGGTGAGACACTGGAACATGATGCCCAGAGAAATTGTGAATGCCCCCTCCCTGGAAGTGTTTAAGGCCAGGATGGATGTGGCACTGAGCAACCTGGTCTAGTGGGAAGTGTCTCTGATCATGGAAAGGGGGTTGGAACTAAATGATCTTTAAGGTCCCTTCCAGCCCAAACCACTCTGTGATTCTATAATGGTTATATTAAGCCATTCAGAGTCTGATTCCAGACAGTAACATATTCATAGGGGCTAAAAACAATTACAAAATAAATGTAAGAAATAAAATTTTTATCACACATTTCCCACCTTGGCTGCTCGCTCCCTGTTCACACAATCCTTTTTATCCCAGCAATACATCACCACCTGCATTGAGTGACTTCTAGCTGTAGCTGAGGACTGTCACTTTCTAGGACACAGTTCCATATTTTCCATGGAAGATCAATAGGAGACATCATTGGAACCCCTTCTGTTAGAGTGACTGTACTGTTGTTTTTCCCTCCCTGACCATTGTATCGTGTTTGACAAATAAAAAGGGTGGGGAATAGCAAGAAAGGGAAAATGTTAGATTTATTATTTTAAAAGTGCTGAACTTTAAGCTGCTCTCACTTTTATCACAGGCAAAGAGGTTCCAGGGGTATATTTCAGGTGTCACACAGATGTGGGAGATACAGAACAGCAAAGGAATGTTCTTTCTCTTCCTTGGTCAGCTGTCCAGATCAATCAAGGCTAAATTTCAAAAAAAAACCCACCAAAGTGAATGCTTCACCTGTTCCTCTTCAGTGTAGACAGGGTAAAGCAATCCTCCAAGACTCATCCTAGCCAGCTGTGCTAGCAGCAGCAGGAGGAAGAATAGCTGTGAAATGAGAGGATGGACACACACTGATAATGGTGGTGTCCAGGTGTCCTTCAGGTTGTGAGTGAGGGGGAGGACTTGCACTGAGATGTGTGTTACAAAAGGACATTTATTCATGATAAATCTATTCTACTTCCAAGTAGAATTGTTGTGTTTCCAGGGATGAAAGGCTGGATGTGATGACATCAAATGTCATAATGATTCTAAGGTTCATGAATTACATAGATTTTTTATTAAGACCTTGAAATTAAGAGTGGGATTTAGGCATTGTGAACAAGCTAAAGAGCAGAATACTGTGTACATTATACTCTATTTCCTAAATAAATTTAGTGGATTTCTTGGTTTTTAACAATTCTTGGAAATCTCTAGCAATTGGTTATTGCTACCTCACATAACTTAAATTATCTGTAAATGCATTGTTGTGCCATGAGAAGCATTGCATGTTCAAGCTGTGGACAACACAAAATGGCAATACAACACAAGCTTTGCTGTTCAGCTTTCTTTAATGGGAGTGGGGAGCTAAAAAGACCACAAATGGAAGAGGCCTTCTGTGGCACTGATAAGGATATTGATCATATTTTGGAGTGAGTAATTAAAGTGGGTTTTCCATTTGCTTTGATCTAGTCTGATCATCCCACACTTGATTTCAGAAAAAGGGTCAGGAAAGTGCATGTGAACAGAAGTTGTTAAAGTTCTGGGCTCTTCTATTAAATGCACCTGAAAATGATACAGTTATAAATTTTATCAACAATAAACATAAACATAAAACAATAAACATAAAGTATGTGGAACAATGTTATAAAAGTTTGCTTTTAATTAGAAGCCTTGTTATTGCTTATTTCAATGTAACACTTAAAAAAAAATTAGAAAATACTGAGTGTGTGGGATGGGTTTTTTTAAAATTTGTCTTTTTTTCCCCTTGCATAAGCCAGATACTGTATGTAACAGCATACCACAGATCAGGATGTGATTATCAAGGCTCTGTGTGTGCACATCAGGAAATGCTTGTTAAATTTCTAAAAGCAGTTCAATTTTTAGAAAATTTGTGGCTAACTAGTACTGAGCACAGCAGATTGACTATTTCATGCAGTTACCAAATCCCATATTCCAGAGTCCTGATTTTCAAATTTTTCACCTGATAATAAGAGTTGCATTCATAGAACTAATATTTTATATTTACTTAATTTAACAAGCTCTCACAGATACTTTTTTGTGTTAACATTTTCATTCCAGAGATACTGAATCAGATGAACAATGCTTAAAAGAAGAGTTTTTAACCTTGAATGTCTGTAATTATGTTTCAATCACTCTTTGGTACTTAAAGATGTATTCTCCCTTCTTTCAAGATTTCTGACTTGTACATATTGACATGTGAGTCAGTGGGACCTAAGAATACTCAGAAATGCAGGAATCACCCCATTCATACAGGTAATAGGTTTGGATATCTAACTTTCAGCTGTTGTTTTACATTTTTTTGCCAAATATCTTGCCTCAGGCAGAGAGAAATCAGAGGGTCAGGCCCCATAAATTACTCTCTTAGTGCCCCTTGCTTTGAGTATCATCTTCATAAATGCTTCATAAATCTTGACATCCATGTCCAAGTGCCATAACTTTTTTTTAAACTATATTCATTGTATTCATTTGAATTGCTGGGAGAGTTTTTGGGGGAAATGTATGGTATTTTACCATAGCCAAAGACTTTATCTTTCTACTTTAAAGGCAAAGAAGCTCTGAAATAAGATTCTGAAATTAAGTCTGTGCTTACAGAACTCCTGTTGTCATGTTTTCCAACGAATGACTAAATGTAGAGTAAAAGGAGTAAGTCTGATACTGCTTCCATTTGTGAGAAATAATGACATCAAATAAGAAATTACGAGAATCAGTCTAAAATATTATTCAATCCTCAGTCAAGCTAAATTCAACTGAGTATAATTAAGGTTATAATTGTCTTAATATGAAAGTGTCTCCAGCCTGGCTGGAAAAAAAAAAAACAAAAAATCTGAAAGTTAAGTTTTTGTTTCAAACTCTGCAACTCCAGGCAGTAATGGAAACCTAATTTCCAGGGTCATGAAAGGTACCCAGGGCTGAGGCTGTCCTCATTGGCCCCTAGTCCTGGCTGGGGTGATGGGAGAGCCCTGCTTAGATGTACCTTGGGGGAACCACCGGCACTTCTGGTCCAATGCCTACAGGGAGCCCTCAACCTGCAGAGCAGGTATTTCTGAAGCAACATGAAGTTTTTTGAGTGTGCTATATAATTCACTAAGAAAAAGATCACGTTAAAAGTTTACAGATCTCCTCTTAAATAAGGGGAAAGACGGCTACAAAATGATGCTTCTACTTGAAATAATTGTTTTTTCCACAGTTTGAGAGCAGAAAAGGAAAATGATTACTTGCCATTTGCTGCCAACCTAGGGAGACCTCTAAGGAAACTGCTAGATTGTTGATGTGGGATTAGAGAGTGGTTCTCCAAGGAAATTCACAGATCATTATTATGGCAAGTCTATTTCTATTATGTCTGTATAAGTGTTTTCTGAAGGACTGATATAGTTCAGTGTTTTGTCTTTACAAAAGCACAATCCATTCCAAAAATTAAGTAGGCTTGTTGGCATATGCAGATTTGGTAATTATTGGATCACTAGCTCTCTGAACAGGCACCCTGCGTGTAATAAAAAAAATTCTCTTGATTTTTTTTTAAGTGTTTGTGTTCTCAATTCCACTCTGGTCTTGGATAAAATGAATGCATCCATAATGCTATGTTGGAAAAATACTTTGTAATTATCTTTAGTTGCCATACTCATGTCCAAACTATGTAATAAGGTTGCTCATGAACAAGCAACCTTGCAGAGTACTGGCTAAAATGCAAGTATTTGTGTATATACATGCATACACACATATAAAATTCATTAATATATACATATATATAGGGAGAGAGGGGTACATACTGCATTTTTTCCATCATATATATGTATGGATATTATATATGTATATATGTGCATGCACATATACATATTATACATATTTTTTAAAAAATATATAGAATTTGCATTGCTTCTCTTCATTGGTAATTGCTGAGCAGCTGAACCTGCAAAACCACTATGCATTCTATGATGGATAACAGAACAGAAACCTACTCCTACACACCAGTGCTGATCTTTTTCTTTTTTTGTTCCTTTCCTCTTTTTTTAATTCTACAAAGAATGTTGCCTTCAGTCAAAACCTTTAATCCTCGTGTCCTATAGCGTTTATGGCAAGGAGTGAGAAGGTCTATTTAGAGAGGCATTTCAATTTGCCCTCAGGCCAAAAGAAAAACATGTTAGTTCTAATGCCAGCACTGTGGCCTCATATGCTAGGAAACTAGTGACATTTTGACACAGTCAGGGACAGTTCTGAATTACGTGGTGCTGCTGCTCATATCGTAAACTGAAGCTTAAGCACTTAGTGAGCTTTTTCTCTATATCTGTAACTTTGTTTCTCTGCCAGACAAGTTACTGTCTGCAGGGAACGCAACAACACTGCTGTAGTAATTTGAGCCAGCCTTCGTAGTGAGTTCTGTGAGTTGCTCTGTTTGCTGACTGCCAGCGGTGGCCAACTTGCATCATCCAAGCAATTCAAGCACAGCTCCCATGCTGGGGCTACATCAAGACCTGGATCAAGGACTCAGCCACCAGCTGTAAAGGGATCAAGCTGGTCTAAAGTGGTCAGGAAGCACTACACTGTCTTGGTCAATGTGCAACCCACATAGATGCCTGGCCTGGCCCCAAGCTCATGGAGAAAGGCTATATGGAGAAACACTTGTGTGTCCTGGCAGTGAGATTCTTCTTTTTTCACCTTTTCTTGATTTGTCTTGTAACTTTGTCTTGCAGCCAATAAGAAGATTGTGGTGTGAAAGCTCAGGGTATCAAAGCATTGTTGAAGAACTTGCAGGTTCTTCAGTATAAAAGCAGATTTTTAGTATGAAAAGCAAGATATTCCTGGATTGCATTCCTCTCATACACTGGCAATACTGGGTGCTACCAATACCAATACTCTTTGACAGTGCCTCATTAGTAGATGGGGTTTTTTAATTTCAACTTTATGTTGTGACCTTGAAGTGATTCAGTAAACAAAATACTAGGGTCTTTTTCTTCTATGTCTCTTATCATTTGTAATTCCACATAAGATTCTGGAAAACTAAATCTTTCAGAACAGTTTCATCAGAAAACATAAATACCTCCCACTAAATTTCAGTCATATCGAATTTTTATAAATGTTCTATTTGAATTCCTCCTGGCTTCCCTTGTTGAATTCAAGGACCTCATTGGGCAACTTATGTGACTGCAAATAAAATGCCTGATTTTGCTGGGCTTTCATTTTCTAGGGAGATAGTAATATCTGCTCTGAAGAGATGATGGACTATGCAGTCTGCTGCACTGTCTCATTTTAGAAGTTCTTGTTCTTAAACCCAAAATTTTGTAAGTATTCTGCAAGAAATGATTATACACAAAAGAATAGCATAACAATGCTGTATGTTCTGTATGTTTCAGTGGTCTTCTATTGGTAGATATACTTTACACAGATACGTGTGGTTTTGTTTTTCTTCTGCATTTACTCCTTTCTACCACATTTTTAGATATTCTAAAAGCAATTCTGAAATACAAAGGTTTTGTTTAATATTTTACTATAGGTTCGGGATACATTAAATTACAGTAAGTATTCTAAGTGAAGATATAAGGTCTTCAAATATTCTCAAAATATTTCACTCACTGGAAGAAATTACTTGATATTACTATAACTCTCATTGTCCTCTTTTTCATTTGAGTTCTCAGTAGAAAATTTCATTTGGTGCTTGATATATAATGAAATTACTGCTTTTTTTCAAGTATACTTTTGTTATTAAAAGGTATGGACCTACCAATTTGATAGATTTTTACCCTACATACTTGGGACACAGACCCTACACTAAGTTTCTCTTTGTATCCACAGAAAAGGGAGTATTTTTAAATTTTCTGTGATTTGGTCACTTAGTTTTTATTGTAGCAGTACTGTACTTCAGATCTGTATTTTGTTAGGACTGCCTACATCAATTATTTCAATATTCTTCCTTTTCAATAAGACCATTTTTAAATATGTTCTTCAGACTTCACATTCTAGAGATTTCAACTTTAGCATGTGCAGTGATTTATAGGAAGAGAAAATGAAACTTTTTTTCATTTAACAGAAATTTTAAAACTCTAGAAATGTATAAAGATATAACTGGCAAACGCAAAGACTTTGACTGATGTAGCTTCAAGTGACTTAGTACTGAACTCTCAACAAAGTGCATCTGAATTTTGAAGGAAATGTATGAAATGGCTGATAAGTCTCTGTGGATACAACAACCAATTACCAGCCTTTAAATTACTGGTTTGTGCTACAGAAAAGGTGGGTTTCTGCTCCCTTAAAACAGAATTATCTTGTCTTCCTTCCTGACAGTATATTGTGTAATACAAATTCACACTGTGGGAGTATGAAAACGCATCTTTCTGGCTTGTGATTTATACAATAAACTATTTTCCTAATTAAAATAACAAGAATTTTAATCACATCTATTATTACCGAGGCTATATACACTAGAAAAGAAATTATGTTAAGATGGATTTTATTACAAAGAAGACACCCTGGATGACCTTCTGGTTCAAAAAGAGAGTTTGTTAAACAGACTTTACTAGATTATGCCTGTTCACTTAACCATAAAGCTGTGAGAGAATTCTTTTTCTTCTCTATGGCATAATTATAAGGTTTATCCAGTGATGGTACATAGAAAATGATAAGAGGCTTCTTTATTTTAAAAGAGAAGAACAATTAAGTGACCATCCTCATGAATTTACCATTAAATTAAACAATTTCTCAAACAACTTTTTTATTGTGAAGATAAACATCTAATTTTCACTGTTATTTCTCCATAAAAATTAGGACTTTCATAGCTTGTTCTTTCATTGATAGACATGGCACTTCCAGAGATTTTTGTGGGGAAAATCATAAACAAGTAGCATAAAGTACTATATTCTAAATAGGAATTATGCCTTATATTTGAGACTGGCATGAAAAGTCCAACTTAGAAAAATTAGCAACAATTTATACATAAGCATCCTAAATGGGGAGAGAAGGAAATAAGTGGGGGTTTGTTTCTTTTGTCTTATTATTGATTCAGAATAATGGTGAGATATTATCAATTGAGTTTGAGTTTGTTCATATTTTAAATCTTTTTCTCACTTTTGTAGCCAGTCAAGGAACTGTAGCATAACTATATTAAAGAACGTAAAATTCAGAACTATTACCTTTTTAGAAAACTCAAAACAAATCCATCCTCTCCTTTCCTTAAATCCTTACATTAAAAAAAAAAATCAGTGAAAACAATGTTTTAAAATTACAAGAGTAACTCTTTGCTGGTATTATTTTTTCATTGTGTTTCACTTTTGAACAAAGCCTCTCAAGAAGAAGGAAGGGCATGTGGGGTTATGGACACCTGTGGCTTGTGAATGAAGGAAGAAGCTGGAGGGACAAGAGAGGAGAGAAAACTCACAGAAAAGATACACAATGAAGCTTTATTGCTTTCAAGTCAATGAAGTAAGCAAACAGCTTTCAATAGTTGTGCATTTTGCATAAAACAATAGCTCAGAACATCCAGCCTTCTTGCAGGCATAAACCTCAGTCTTACTGGCAGAGAAGGCTGTCTCAGGCACCGGAACTCTTCTGTTGGAAGATGTTGCAAAAGAGTTGCATAACTGTGAAAAAGAGAACCATCAAAGTTCTCAATAAGTTACTGAATCTAATAAAGATAAGTCACTGGATAAAAAAATATTCTTTGATGTAGAGCAAGGAGACTACCTTGGATTATAGAATCATAGAAACAAACATAGCAAACATGATTCATAGTTGAGACAGGAGGCAGATGGAAGAGATGAGCTCTCATGAAGAACTATATTCAGTGTTCTTTTGAGCAGATAAAATAATTACAGTGGCTAATGTTTCTCTCGATCACCATTCTCATATTCCATCCATCAATTATTCCATTCTCTCTGTGCAAACCCAGCAGGGAAGTAGCTGTGAAACAGTGAGAAGATTTTAGGACCCAAACAAAGGCTTTCCCACTGAATGGTCAAATTAATAATCATTTGCTCTGCAGTCACTGTTGATTATAATCACAAAGGTCTAGATAATGGTCAAGACAATTTGTTAATGTGAAAATAATCAATAGGAGTATACACTCTAATCATAATAAGTGCAGAGAGGAAAATTTACATCAGTGTAAATAGAGGGGTCTCGCCACCACCCGTGTTGAATTGGTGGGCTTGCCATCAGCTTTTTACTCTTTATGTAAACATATTTTTTAAAAACTGCAAGTGTACAATGCAGAATAACTAGTGGAAAAGATCATGTTGTTATTAGTACCAATGAAAGAAAAGCAGGGGAACGATTTGGCACATTGAATGGGCATGAAAGAAAACATATGCAGGTTTCACCCATTCACCAATGTCATAAGTTTTCCATTGGTTTTCATTCAGTTAACTGAAGTGTAATTTAGGAAAAGAACCTGTCAACATTGGGGTCATACATGTAATTTCTCCTAAAGTTCTTTAGTATTTATGTTGAGCATATGCTGTATCTGGATGTCTGAACAGCAACAGTCCTTGAAAAAGTCCATGGTTCAGCAGTGCTCACTCTGACTTGAAACATGAGTGCAAATTTGGAATCAATTCAGGTATCTAAATAACATTATGGAAAAATGTAAATGGGATGAAGAGATTAAAAGCAGTAAGGGATGGAAATTGAAGGCCTATGCTGGATACAGTAGGATTCAATAAAGCATTCTCATGTCAACAGTAGGAAACGGTTAATCTGCTTCAAACTCATTGCACTTCCAAAAAACATATAATTTAAAGCCTGATCTCATCAAGTAATATTTCCTCTAAGATGCATCATATGAACACAAGTATTTCACAAATATTCATGCCAAAAAGGAGTTTGGTGTGGACTAATTCCCCCACCCACATCCCAGTGAAGCTTTAGAAAGAAACATGTATGGAGCTGGTATATGAACTGCCCTGATGAAGTATTTAAGATAATTTTACAAAGCATTTGGAAGCATGCTCTGTCCTGAGGGCATCAGATCTTATGTGGCAGTGCTCACATAATTATCCTAAGATGGATTGCCATATCTCTCCCTGGGCCTCTGACTGGAACAAATCCCACATCCAGCTAGAGAAACAAAAATGCGACGTGCAGGACTGGCATGAATCTTATTACATCTCAGAACTCCAAAGAGAGGACCAAACCTTTTCAGTCAGAGATTTCTTTTAAGTGACATTCAGCTGTAGCCTTGTAGAAAATAGCACTCACATTAAAAAAAAAAAGTAGCTGGGATATTGCTTCTGAGCTGAGATTTATGAAGCTGAGTTTAGTGTATATGAACTCCACAAATATAATTTTGCCAATTTATTGACAAAGCTGTATCATGCTGGCAAAATGCATAGAATAGTTGCTGAACAAGTTTTGGTTCATAGATAGATATAGGTATGAGTTCCTTAAGAAAAAAGGTATGTCATTCTATTTGAGAGGCAGGAAGCCTTTGCACTTTTCTGATGAAAAGCTGCACTAATTCCAACTGTGTTTCTGTACTGCAGCTGGATTCAAATTAAAAACCACCATCACTCAAAATGTATACTGATGGGATGCACAGGCCAACACTCAGGTTGTAACTTGAGTTTACTTTTGGGCATGTATGAGTTGTTAGAACCTGGATACTGGCTGTTCCGAAAAAAAAAAAGAGGCCAAAGACTGAGCAGGACTGAAACCAGACAGATTCTTTCTTCCCTGTCGATAGACAGGGTGCAGGCTACTGAAGCAGTTTAAGTTTGTCTCTGCTGATGCTAATCAGCATTGTCATGCTTAAAGAATGAAAGAATCACTTAATTCTCGAGATATGCCAGGCACATTTGACAGTTCCATTGGAGTCACATGTTATGAACAACTACCCCAAATGATGACCTGCACTTCTGAATAGGCCTGTTGATTCAGATGGGAAGCATCATCCATGACAAAGAAGTCTGAAATATTAATAAATTTCCTTTTATTTTCACATTTCACATTGTGAAAATTTAGATTTTAGATTATTTTAGAACTTTCTCCTTTAAAAAAAAATCCTTTCTTCATTTCTGAAGATATTTGCAGTATTTTTAGGGGCTTTGCCTTTAGTTCTACCTTTTAAAGAGTAAGAATATTAGTGCTGTGCAGAAATTTTTCTCATTCCTTTCTGTCTATGGGGTATTTTGAAGATAAAAGAGGTCATACTAAATGTATTTCTATGCTGAAATAATACAGAAGGAGGAGAGAATGATCTTGTTTTCTAAAAACAGAACCCTTATGAGCACATTATCTCTGTCCTTATCCTACTTTCTTTGCATAAAGTCACAACTAGTATTCCAGCCCCATAAGCATCTTTCAAAAGAGACTAGGAAAGGGCTTATTTCTCAGCTAGAGTACAGCAATTTGTCCCTATTTTGAAACTGATTATCAGTCTTGTCTATTCATTTCTATTTGATCCAATAACCCTTTTTTAAGGAGAGTGAATTTGGCTCTTGCCTCTGTAGTGCTGGTCCCATGGGGTATCACTGTCTGGTGGGGCAGACTTGGAGAGCCTGGCAATGTCATCACTCCACTGGGCAGAGCTGTTACATTTTTGCTGAACAGTGTAGCACTGTGGAAGAATATTAATTCATGTCCTTTTTAGGCAGCACTAATTGGTCCATGAGGAGAGCAAGGCTGACCTGTCTCTACTGCTTCCAGATCCCAGGCTAGTTCAGCTCGTTCAGAGTATGGCATCAAACTGAATGAAACTCTGTAGAGTTCCTATTGCAGCAAGAGGATCTTTCACATGGTGGCAGAAGACTTGAGGGCTTGAGCTGGAACTAGTGGATATCAGATGGAAAATCAAATTTGCTGATGAACTGCTTCTTCTGCCAGGCTTCTTCACATATGATGGGGAAACTATCACTGATGAAACCAGGCTGATACATTGCTCTTACAAGTTTTCCATACAGAAAAATTACTTGGACCATTCTGTAGTAGCTGTAGTAGCCAAAGAGCAAATGTTGTGAGGCAACTTCTCACACTTATCAGCTGAGTAAGTCTTATGATGTCTCAATATAGCTGAACAAATGCTTTCTTTTTAACTAAAAATTTATTCAAATGTAGTTCAAAACACAATTAATCACAGGCCATATTCTGGATTCCAAATGCATGACAACCAAAGGCTTGTTGACATTAATGGTTTAAAACAGTGAATAATTTCATTTCCCTCAGGTTTTTGCTTGATGTTTCATCATACATCTCCACTTTTTCCATTACACCACTGGGTTTAATTTTTCTTAGGAAAGAAATGGACCTGCACTTTTTATGTATATTCCAAACTGCAGATGATACTTAGCCTCAGGGAGATCTTTTCCCTTCCCTTCCTTGAGCCAGTTCAAACATGGTGAAAGCATTCCTGCTGTGGCCTTTTTCTGTCATTACTGATACACATTTGGACATTTCTGGCTGTTTGGACAGGGAAGAATGCAGTGTTCACTTTAAAAAATAAATTATTCAGGAAATGAACACAGAGAAATTATTAACTACAAAGTCAAAAATATTGCAACAATAATGTGATGAAAGATATCAAAAAATGCTTTTATTGAATTAAAAACAATGAGAATAACTAAGACAAAACTGCTACTTCAAAAGTGATAAGCAAGTTTCAGGTTAAAAATTTTGCCCACAAATATTGAATATTTAATCAAGAAAGTTCATTCTGCTAATATGAAATAATTTATTATTAAACTCCAAGACTGATTTAGACTAAATGTCTTCCTCTACAACTGCCTCACTCTAGACACTGAACATGTGTCTTAAGGACATGAGCTTCAGCTGAAGTTAGATACATAAATCTGAATCAGGATATGCTTCTGCTTTCAGCATATGTGGAATATTTTCATAAATTAGCTAGATAACTGATAAATGAGAAGTCAATCTGAATGCATCATAACAGAAACTGTAAAAAATCAGAATGCTGCTTCATACAGCACATCATGCCCTTGAGATAACTATTTTCAAAATTAAATATTGTTTCTCTGTAATCTTATCCCTTTCTAACTCATGTTTTTCTTCTGTTTGAAAAGTAGGACGAAACAGTCTTGAAACAATAAAAGCTTCCCTTTTCACATCATTAATGTTATGAGCCATGTTTTGGCACAAAGTAAGAGAGCGAGATGTTTAGCAACAATTAATAGTTACATCCTTGGTTATTTCCAAAAGAATCTGTTACACTTTTAGTTCACATTAAGGTATTCTCTATATTGGTGGTGTGACCTTTGCCAAGAAGAAAAAAAAATGCTGAGTCCTATGCAACGAGTAACTGATGAGAAAGTGGAATCTTTCGTTCTGCCAATTACAGACAGTAATTGCCATGTAATGAAGTTAATGTTTTGTAGAATTTACAACCTGATATTAATGGTGTTTCTTTTCCACCCTCTCTTATCCCACTTAATTTTCGCCCCGGCTTTTTCACAACAAAAGAAACAGGACAATGTGTGAAGGCTCATTAATTCTATTTAGTTTTGATTTTTTTTTTTCTTTTTTTTTTAACTCCCTTCTTTTCTCCCCACCTCCTGGAGGTGAAACAAGAGCCATGCCATCAGGCTTTTCCTTAAACTCTGGTTCACATAAGGGTGAAAGTTACTGCCTCCTCGCAGCAGCTTGCACCGTATAAATGCTCCCTTTTCAATTTCAGCCGGGGCTGTTTAATGGCCATGCCATTTTATTGCCTTCTTGATCACCAATTACACCACCAAGAACAATGAAGCCAACACTTAAATGAGTAGGCCTCAAATTTGCCTTCATTTGCCAATGTGTTTCATAGCAACACTTTCTTTGAAAGCACGAATGGGCTAATTACGAGGATGAAGATGGATCAGGGTTTGAGAAAGGCTCTCAGCCCCAGAACAATATGCTAAGCTAACTGTACTCTCAGTACTCCTACTGTATTATTCTGACCCCAGGCTGCCCTTCTAACACTCTGCCTGACCTCCTGCCTCCAAAAGGAAGCCGTGCCTGCCCTCCATATCTCCAGTGTCACCGCTGAATTTGGGAGGGTGCTGCTGAGACCCGTGACAATGGAATCTAGGAAAAATAAATCATAAGACAGGAACTAGACAAATTGAGGAACCGCAGGATACCAAAAGCATTTCCATGTTATTTTGTTTTGCTGCTAATGGCTGAAACGAATAAATCAGGATGTGCTGACTTCAGTGTGCTTTGCAGGGCAAATGCTAAATACCTTATGTTCTTTGTTGGGAACTACTGGTGGGGATGAGGTGTTGTGGATGTGTGCTGCTTCTCTGGGATTTTGAAGTGACTGCTAATCTATTGCAAAAGCAAACTGCAAAAATAAAAAATAAAAATGGAATAAATTTATGTGCAAGTTCAAAGAAAAGAGTTATGGAAATTACAGATGTTTTCCCTGTTTAAAATATATATTCATATGAATTCATTGTTACACATATCCATTTACATAACTCAATCACCTGGATGTGTTTTGATTTTTTTGATTGCTGCAAAGTGCCACTGGAAAGAATGTTACTATCCCTAAATTAAATACATAGTTTGACTACTACACATACTGTAACATCTCCATCCAACTCTGATGTAGTCTCATTGCATGAAATGTGCTGGCAGGACTGATAGTCTGAAGTAAATTATAGATTTACAGATATTCATTGGCATGGAAAGGTTTTTCAAATTAATTCTGGAACCACGTATTAACACAGAAGGACTGGGCTAATGATATAGAATACTGATGACATTTTTTGGTTGAGTTTTTTTCAGGTTTCCAAATTCTCTTAACTGAAGTGAGTTCACATCTAACCTCACAAAGATTTATGTATAAAGTTTAATTTTCATACTGTGTGTGGTCCCAGGGAGCATCCAGTAATAAACTCTATCCTGATAATAAGTATTTGCAGGAATGAGGCCTTTGTTGGAGAGAGAAAAAAAATCCGTGGGCTAATTGTTACAACACAATTATATGGTAATAAACACAATTAAATATTTGCTTTAGGGAAAGAATCAAGATTTCATTTTAAATTTTAGCTTTTGTGTTTCTTCCAAAACTGCAAATGTATAAACTAAATATAACAATAACATAAGGCTTTTTGTCCTGATTTTCCATATGAAATAAAACAGAAAATTCAAATAAATAAAACACAAAATTCCAATTTTCTAGTCTTGAGTGACTGACAATTGTTCAGATTTCTATTGCAATCTCACTGCTACCAAGTATAGGAGTCTCAAAGGAGAAATTACTTCTATTTCATTGAGGAAGTTAACTGCACATGATCATGAATGTTTCAGAAAAAAACCCCCATATTCCTACAATGAAATCTTTTCTGAATTGGAATAACTTCTGTTACAATGCTCACTGCACTTAAAATGTTGTCAAAGCTTCCACTCACAGAGGTGTTTAGTGGATTTAAGCTTTCTTATTTTATTATACATTGTCTTTCTCCCATGCATATAGGAGTTAGCCATTATTTTTGATTGGACAAGATAATCAAAACATTACAAATTATGAATGAGTCAAGATTTTATGAGAGATTATTAAAATCTATTTTGTGTGTGCTTCCACCTGCACTCACTAATCAATAATTAGACAGACTTTACTCCATTCTCAGAATTGACAAATTCTGTGCAAAAAAAAATCTGTGAAAATATTAGATAAGAAACACGTGAGCATTTACAAAATGACAACAACATAAATTAACCAAATTGAAAAAGATTGACTGCAAGAAGTGCAACTGAACCAAGGTATTGTAAAAGCAAAAACAAATGAGATCTAGATGAGGTGTAAATGTTGAATAATAACCCTTAAAATACCATGAATTTGTTCTGAGTCTATGGGCATATCTTGCTTTTATTTTCTGACAACTTCAATAGCAGAACAACTACTTTAGACAACAGTGCTCAGCAATGTCTTATTATGATTTGGAGAGACTTGATGTCATCAATTTCAAGACAAAGAGGTATCAGACAAATTGTATTATCACAGAATCACAGAATGTTTTGGATTGGAAAGGACCTTAAAGATCATCTATATCCAACCCCCTTGCCATGCATGGACAGGGACACCTCCCACTAGAGCAGGTTGCTCAGTGCCTCATCCAGCCTAGAATTTTTAAATCAACTTGAGTTTATATTTGTCTTTTTAACCTAAGTTGAAATGCATTTTAAATAAATACATGGAGACATATTTCAGACTTTAAAATCCTCAAGAACTGTAATCCCAGTCCTGAGAAAGGCTCTTTTTGGAGGAAGCAGTCTGATTGGGTTTGTACTTTGAGAACTGTAATAAGATGGCTGCCACTAGCAAAATGAGACTCCAAAAAGAAGTTAAAAACATTTTAGTCCAACTCAACTTTACTACTTACTGATAAGGATAATTGCTTCATCTTCCAAGTTTTTGGACTGCTCGGCTGATGAAAATGTGAGGGTTTGCATCTCTAAGCAGGAGAAAACTCTCCTTGTGATGTGCCTAGCTTCAGAAGTCACTGTTTTTTTGAAATACCAAACTTTCTTGCCAGATATTTTAATTTGTCTACAGCTGCCTTTGTGGGTAGGGTGGGGCAAATGGAGGCATCCTGATGCAGAACTTTCTTTCCTGAGCTACAGCTGGCAGGTTGGCACAGACATCTGTGAGTGTCTGTGCACTGGAGTGCATGGTTGAGCCAGAGAGGGAGGGAGAAAACAATATTGAAAAGACAAATGTTTGAAAATGATTTCACTTGTCTGGTATGTTATTTGGTTTTGACTTCTGAGCATGTTAGGCTTTACTGCAGGAATTCATCAGAAGCAATACTTTGAGAGAAGGTTTGTATTTTCCATCTTTTGGGTTGCATTGATGGAACAGTCAAATATTCAGCAGCTTCCCACCACTTCTATGTTAGAGCAAGACATTTGCTTTTGTTTTTGTGATCTTCTTGGCAGAGAAATTAAGAGCTGCCTGATTACTGCCATAGTCTTTCTCCCTGTTTGTTGTTTTTCCTGGGAAAGAGGGCCATCTCAAAGTGCTGACATGGAACTTCTTTTTGCATGTGTTACTCAACAAAATATTGTCATATGAGCTCATAAGAAAATTCATATGAGTCAAGATCTCTGCTTTGAAGGAAGAATGTGACCACAGTGTGAAAGTAAACTGAAGTCTAAAAAGAGATTAATTAAAAACTGACTAGGTCACAGGCCCCAAAGGACAATAATCAGTGGCTCAATATCTAATTAGCAGGCAATGAGCAGTAAGCAATACTGTAGCTGATCTTGTTCAGTTGCTTAACTAAAAACTTGAAAGATAAAACTGAAGGTACACTTGCAGAGGATACTAAACTGTGGACAAGGATAGGAATTGATTGTAGAGGATTAGAGCTTCAGTCCCGAGTGATTTTGAGATAATCAAAGATTAGATCAGAGAAACCTCCCCCAGTTCAATGAAGAAGTATGCAAAGTTCTGCACCTGCATCTAGTAGGCATCAGAGAAACAGACCGAATATCAGCACACTTAATAAAGGCCAGGAGGTTAAATTGGATGCCAAACTTAATCTGATTATACTCCCTTCAGAAATGAGATTTGCCACACCTGGAATATTTCATTTGGTTTTGGGCATCCAGTACAAAAGAGGTGTTGAAAACCACACAATGGCCTAGGAGCAGGCTATCAAGAAAGTTAGCAGCCTAAAAAATTGGCTTGTATCAGAAGCAGCATGTCCAGCAGGACTAGGGAAGCAATCCTCCCCCTGAAGCATCACCTTGATTACTGTGTTGAGTTTTGGACCACACCACTACAACAAAAACCTTGAAGGGTGGGAGTGGGTCCATAGAAGGGCACTGAAGTTGGTGAGAGGTCTCAAGAACAAGTCTTATGAGAAACATCTATGGGAGCTGGGATTGTTTAGCCTGGAAAACAAGAAGGATGAGGGGAGATCTTATTGCTCTTTTTACAACTGCTTGAAAGGGTGTCATAATAAGGTGAAAATCAGTTGCTTGTCACAAGTAAAAAGCAATTGGACCACAGCCTCAGGTTATACCAGGGGAGGACTGAATTAGATATTAGAACCAATCATAGAGTTGGAAGGAACCTTCAGAGATCATCTAGTCGAACACCCCTGCAGTGAGCAGGGACAACCTGGACTAGATCAAGTTGCTCAGAGTCTCATCAAGCCTGGCCTTGAATGCCTCCAGCCATGGAACCTCTACCACCTCCCTGGGCAACCTGTTTCAGTGTCTCACCACCCTCATGGTGAAGGATTTCTAATGTCTAGTCTAAAGCTGCCCTGCTCTTGTTTAAAACCATCACCCCTTGTCCTGTCACTAAAATTTCCTCATTGGAAAGATTATCAAGCATTAGAACAGATTGCCCAGGGAAGTGGCTGAGTTGCTATCTCTGAAGGTGTTTAAAAGGCATGTGGTGGACCTTTAATTGTGGATTTGGCAGTGTTTGGTTAATGGCTGGACTCAGTGATCCTAAAGATATTTTCTAACCTATTCTATAATTTTATGGTTCTATAAACTTATGACAATTTACAAGAAGATTCTCAGTAAGATGAATGCTAAGGGAAGCAATCCGTAAACAGCCTGCAACAGTTTGAAGGATAATGGACAGACACACATGGTTCTCAGCTACACAAAAGATGTCACGAAGAAAAATGACCTTGTCATGGTTTGGGATGCTCAGGCTGCTTGTTAGAAAAAAAATTTCTTCATTAGGATAGAAGAGTAACAGTAGAACAGAATGATGATGATGGAAGAACTAAAAATAACAGATGTAAATTGGAAGAGGGGTAAATTCAGGCTGGAGAGATGAAAGTATTTCCTTGTTGTGAAGGTGGTGAGACACTGGAAGAAGTTGCCCAGAGAGGTTGTGGATGCCCCCAAAATCCCTGGAGGTGTTTAAGGCCAGGCTGGATGGGGCATTGAGCAGCCTGGTTCAGTGGGAGGTGTCCCTGCCCATGGCAGGAGGGGTGGAACTGGGTGATCCTTGAAGGTCCCTTCCAACCCAAACTATTCTATGATTCTAAAAGTACAGTAGAACCTCCATCATTGAAAGTTCTCCAAACTTGGCTGGAAACATTGTGACCTGTTCTAGTGCTGACAGTAGTTGTCCTCTGACTGGAACTATATAATGTCTTGTCTCTTTGGCGAGGATAGGGTTAATTCTGGGAGACCCATATCCCATTATCACCTACCGGTAGCCAGGGCTGGCCGGGAATGGGGACAGGAAGTGACCCGGAGGGTAGGGAGAGTGGTGAGCAAGGTGCAGAACGCTGCAGAGCTACAGCCATGGGTGATGTTATATGGCATCTTCAAGTCCCTGCCACTCCTGCTATTGTTCTAGTCTCGTTGCTGATGTTTTGTTAAACTTTATTTTTTGCCTTTGTGTAATTTTCTTTTCCCCTCACGAGTCTGCTCCCTGCAAAGAGGGCAGCTGGAGTGAGAAACACGTGGTTCTTTCTTCTCACTGAAGTCAAACCACAACATCTCTTGAGGTCCTTTGTAGTCAGCACTTCTATGATTCTCTGAAGAAGCCAGGTAGAAGAACAGATAGATAACAAAAGAGAAGTGTGCTGCAATGAAGAGGAGAAAGGGAGATCAAATGTGGAGGATAGAACTGTAAAAGAACTATCTCTAAAGCATGGAAAAGGAGATCTTAAATTAGTCCAGGTGCAGTGCTGAGAAAGAACTGTACACAAAGCAGTCCCAGAGACAAGGGAAAGGAAAGCAAAATACAGAAAGCAGGATATAAGGGAGACAACTGAGGCTTAGGATCAACCTGAAGGATAGGCAGGTCCACATAAATTGGAAGCTTCTAATTTAAAAGACTGACAATTACAAGTCAAAAATGTGCCAGAAGCAATCACAAAGGCTCTGCAGCTGAAACTGAGAAGTATGAAAGAACTTGATGATCACTCTTAGAGAATAAAATTTTCAGTGCAGTGCAGCAAGGATTAGCATCCCATGCTAAAAAAGATGGTGCTTCTGTTTTTTATAGAAGAAGGTTGGAGGTCATGATGAACAAGACACTAATTGACTGCTGCTGTTGAGAAAAGCACAGAAATACTCATTCAAAACTTCCATGGATATGTACATGTTTTTTCTGGTCATTGGCTTTCTATGACTCATAGGAGTATTTAAAAAAATTAATAGGATGAGAAAGTTGAACTAAGGAAATGTTGTCTTTTCCCTTTAGCTTACAGAACATTACTTGAGTGGAGTATCATAAATGTAGGAAGTAAGGGATAGGAAGAGGTTAAAAAAAAGCATCAATATCCATGAGAACATGTAAACTTCACAAAATCAGTGAGAAGTCTGTTCTTTCCATTGGGAAACTGACAGCAACCACTATGAACAAAGAAGCAGTAGACAAGGTAGAAAACCAGAAAATCCTGAACTTATGGTGGAGGAAACATTGTACTGATTACTAAACCAAAAAGTACTGTAATAAAGCAAATTATCCTGTGTTTTGAACGAGTTAACCCTTAATTTTTTAACATCTAAAAGATTAATAATAGCCCTGTCTATAATAGCAAGTTTAAAGTGCAACTGCTGTAGGAGTGTAGTAGGTAGACAGGAGGAAAAGCAGAACTTTAAAAAAAACCCCTAAAGCTAAAAACCCTAATTGACATGAGTGTTATCTGAAGCACACCAAGAATTAAAAGGGAAGAAAGTCACTTAAGATAAACTGTTGAGATAAACTGGATTTTAAATGAAGATGTATACATTCTTGCCTGAAATTAATTTTGCAAAAGAAATTAGGTTCTGAAACAATCTTCCAGTAGGGGATGATGAATTTAAAAAATTGCAGCTTTTCAAAATGGAATGCAAAATGTTTGGAGTTAATTATCTGACTACTCCCCATATAGAGGACTAGAATTTCTGATTTAGAAGTTTAATTCCTCCTTTCCTTTATTCTTGTTTCATCATCATAATCTTTCCATGCCACAGGCCTTCAGCAAAGCTAATTCTGTGTCTTGTTTTGGGGATCTCTATTCTTTTATGAAGCAAATTAAGATTTAAAGCATTGATTATAGCCAATAGTTACACCAGCTATTTTGATTCTTTTCAATGAATCCATGAAAGCTCATAAACAAGAGAAAGAAAATGCTGCTCTTTTATTGTTTGAAGGTAATCCTTCATGATGTACTGTTTATGAAAAACAGTAGTTACAGTGATAAACAAACTTAGTTTAACCTAATCCTTGCATTTAATTAAACAATTCTGAAATAGGAGTTTATATCCTTTTTATATACTGACACATCTTAAGATTCTTGCTCGTGCCACAACATTGGTTTACTACTTAAACTATGCAGATTGCATGGCAATGAAAAACTCCACATTGGCACATGAAAGAACAAAAAAAAATCATCTGATAACTCTTTACCATGAAGATATGTAGAAATGAATGGATATAGTTCTTTATCTATGTTATGTATGTTTTTAAACATACATTAGAACAAACTAGAGCATGTTCAACTGTTTTGAGCTTCTGCAAGGAAACAAAATCCTTCAAAGGACAGTGACCATGTTTACAAGTTAGGAATACCTAGTGAACATCCTGTGACAATTCCTGGAGGGTTTCAGAAAGTAATAAATGTTGTCTCAAGGATAAAGATAGCCAGTTCCACAACTCAATTGCTTGCAGAGGAACCTTCAGAGAATTCTTTACCTTGTGGCATTTTTGTACATTGCTGTTTGCTTAGTGTTCTGGGATGTTCCTTTAATAAAAGGCCTGTTACTATGTGGAATGAATCCCAGCATGAAGTCATATTCCTTCCTAAGTGGGTTAGATTTCATAATTTTTTGTTTGTTTTTGCTTTATGAGATCAATAATAAAAGAGGCCAAGTAAGCTTTGTAAGTAAATGCTAAGGATGATCTGAAAGTATGGCATTATTGAAACAGATTGCACATTTATATACCTCAAAATAAAAGAAATTATGTTACTTTTCTGCCACTGGTTGTCAAGATCCTCACAAGGCAGGTAGTAAATGATACTAACTTATTTATTGGATTACTAGAGTTATGATGTAGATGACCCACCCTACATTAACTGACCATTTATAAGGAATTTATATTTGGAGGGCATTTTTTATTACTTGAGTTCTTATATGTTAAAACTTGTGTCACCACTGAAATTCTGAATTCAGACACAGCCATCTGACATAGACCAGTCTGCCCAAGCTGTGGATTAAATATGTCTTTGGCAATCTTAAAATAGATGATCTTGAAATGGTAGTCTTAAAATGGTAATCTTAATCTTAGTAAGCCAAAAAAATATGATGGTTGCATTTATAAGTATGGAATGTACTGCATAAAGCATTAGGCTGTGATCAAATTCAACTATCATTCAGCACATTGGGTAAAATCTATCACAGAGATTTAAATGAAATCTAAACCTGAATAATTGGATGTACACCCTAAAATTCCTTGGGTTGCCAATTAAGGCTCCTGATGCATTTCTCAATATGCACATATCTACCAGATGAAACATCTAAAAGAAGATGCCATTCTTGTAGTTATTATATAGAATAAGCTGAGAAAATGTAAAAAAAATGTAAGAGTATTAATAATAGCTTGGATATGAAGGTTTTATCCTGTTTCAGAAGTACTCATTTTTGTTGCTAGCATAAATGCATATAAAATTCCTGATAGCTAAACCAGGGTATTTTGGAGATGTAAATTCAAGCAGACTCAATGTGTGGCATAAACACCATATATATGCACCATATATATGCATATATACGCAAAAGTGATAGCATTTCAGCTTCTTGAGACACCACTGGTTTGACAACTCCTCATGTATTTTGCTTCTTTAATACTGATAGCTTGATATAAGAATTTAAATGTTTCAAACTCCTAGCTTTTACACGATGTGGGAAAAATATAGTGGGATTTTTCACTATTTTTTACTCTTCTATTACTTTATTGGATGGATGGACACTTCAAAGGCAATTCTACAAAGAAAATAAAAACAAAGTAGAATTACTGAAGAAATGATACAATATTATTTATTTGCTAATTAGATGTGATAGTGTCTCTCTTCTTTCTTGTATCACATGTTGCTTAATTCAGATTACATCTGCGTTTACAGGAAATTGATCTTATTTCTGGATGTTTAGTATTACTGTCATCAACCTTAACTCAGAAACTGATGCTGAGAAATCAGCAAAGGATGCTTTAAGAAGCTCATCTGACAAGCAAGACATTTCCAGCTGTGTTAGGGAATACAAATAGTGACTGATACCCTAGACATGCATGATATATCAACATCAGTATTCCCAGTGTCACCTCAAGCTAGTTTAGCTGCTGGATTTTCTAGAGACACTAAGGGATGGAGAGCAAAGCTCAGAATCAGGAAGTTTGTCTTCCTTAGGCTGTTTTTTCACACAGAACAAAAATATCCACAATTCTTGTCTTGTCACTGAGTTTCCAGTTATAAGAGAACAACATTTTCACACCTGAAACAAGCTAATCCTATACTAATTCTCTAGTGAAGCTGCATTTTAGACAGATTACACTATAAAACATGGGGGTACAATTATGGAAAGAAGAAATTATTTGATGAGCAATGTTAATCAGTCATGATTTTATTAAAGACATGGTGCTGAAGTTTTAATTTAGGCATAGATTGATAGCAAAAAAGGCATGATTTATACTAATGACACAATTTCTGTTTATGTTATCTAAATTGTTGATTAAGGAGGTTCATAAGAAACCTAAAATATTTAATATACTCTGATTACAGTGGAATTTATTGTGTTTCAATTCAATCCTGGGAAATAAATGCACGGAAGATGCAAGGCACATCAAGATGCTCTAGCAAGAACTACTGTATAAAGACATGCATGAATGAATGATTCTCTGTGAAGTCTTATTCTTCACAAACATTCTTTAATTGATCACCTAGAGTTATGATTCACATAAAAAAATATATGTTGTGCCTGTGTCTTGTTTACAACACTTGCTAATATCACAGGAATGCATAATTTTCTGAAAAACTGAACAAGAACCATTACCAGTAACAGTTATCAATTTGGTGGATGAAGTTCAACAATTACTATCTCCACGTACTTAGTAAAATCAGTGAAAAATTTCAACATGTTGCTTTCCCATCCACTACAGTAAATCATTTCAGGGCATATGTAATGATCATTGCCATAAATAAAATGCTTTCATCATAATAAAAGGAGACAGTTCTACTGCAGATCATAAACTGGTCATGCAACATAGCAAAGGCTCCTAATAATTTCAAGTATTTATCTTCAAATGTACTTAGTTAATACTTAAACAACAGAATCTTACTAGATTTGCAGAATCTCATGCTTGGAAAACAATAGGCATGCTTAATATGTATGTGAGAATTTTTTAATTGTCTGCCTTATGACTGATTTAGTAACATCATGGTTTACAAAGGGCAATCATTGAAAACTTAGGAAGTGATAGAATCTGATTCTTTGTTTCTAAAATACTTTATTTCAAATGTAATGGTGCAGGTAGATGTGCTGGAAAATTATTTCTACTGTATAGCTCTTATGCTTCCTGAAAGCTCTGAATATTTATATGCTGATACACACTGATAAAGTTAACTAAATGTACAGATCTCATGCGTCTCTGCGTTTTTAATAGAAAATAAAGGGATATTTAATTACGAATTAATCTCTTTTTCATTTATGAAATGCAAAACCAGGGCACAATATGCACTTAACAGTTTACATAGATTGAACATAAATACTAACATTGCTTAACTTTTATTGCTTAATATTAAGGTGGTTTCTTTAACATTAGGTATGAAAGAAACTGAGTAATTTTTTTCCAACACTATTAACAAGTGCCTTTTTAAATATTTTCCTGCAATCTGATTTAATATGGGTTTGTTCACCATTCTGTAATCTGAGGAGTCAGTGAGCTATGGCACAGGTGTAAATATAATCCCTTGTGTCTTTTGAATCTTATTTCAATGTTACAATGCATTCCATTGGGGAAGAATAGCATCAAACAGATGAGGAAAACATTGTGGAGCTTTGAACACAGAGGATCACAGTTTACATCACACGTTCAAACACATGCATAAGCAGTTATCATTCTCAGCAGGACTGCTATTGAAATCTCTATATCCAAGAATGACAGCACAGAAGTTGACAAGTGACTGGCATATACTTTGATAGAATTTCCAAAACCACAGAAACAAAAAGTTACTTATTCTTGGATGTTGGTAAAACTAAACATATAAAACTCAGTTATGCCCAACTCTGGATTTAGCAATACCAGGTTTAGCTTAGATATTTATGAGAGGTTTTTCTCCCCTACTAAAAAACAGTTTGTGCCTATATTCACAAAATAACTTTCAATGACACAACATTTGTGTTATTTTCCATTTTCTAGAGAGCGATTTCCTGAATGTTTTATATACAGAATGACTTATACATCTATACATGTGCATATTTTTATAAAATTCTACATGTATATATATTCAGAGCCAATCTTATATAAACATATTTTTTAATACACATATATATGTGTAGATATATAGATTTGTATGAGTTATGTATACATATGTATATAATATGTATACATATTATGTATGCACATAAGTACTCATGAAACAGTAGTATTCTTTACAGAGAAAACCATATAAAAAGACTCTAAAACTAAGAATTTCTTTCTTTTCTCCAAGAGGACAAAACAACAGAATAATATTCAATTACTTAACAGTTGCACTTTGCATATTAAAGAAGTGTGAATTGTGATGAAAACTCTGATATCTCAATGATGTTGTGTCATAGCATGATTATTTTCCATAACAGACAGCATCACTTGCCCATCAGACCTCTCTTGAATATCAGGCTCCCATTCCAGCTGAAACTTTGTGAAGATTTAAGTTATCTACTTGCTAATCTTTCTGTGACTTTCATGAAGGAAAGGGGAGAAATTTTTATGTATCTACATGGAAAACATTTATCTTTCCTCCAGCACCATGTTAATAATAGCATGTGCTGCAAATGTAAATTGCCTAGCTGTAGAGTAATTAAAGAAATTTCAACACTTACTTTGTCACACATAGAACAACTTTTGGGGAGCCATATTTTGGGGAGCCATCTCACCGTAGTAAAAGAGGTAGATTATTATTGTGAAACACAAAAATTTTTTTGCCATAGGACACTTTATTTGTCATTTGTTTAATTTTTGAGGAGAGCATACAACTATATGGCCTAAAGAATAATTGAATTGGCTCATCTTCCCCAGTTGTCTCTTGTGACTTCCAGGAAAGCTAATGAGCAGTGTCAGCTTTGGAGGATACTAGAGTTTTATGCAATGACTGGATGTTCAGCAGTGAGAATTATAGAACAAGGAACATAAAGTTGAACACTAATTTTAATCTAACTTCCTGGGCAACTTTTTTTCTGTTTTTTATGGTTGGCAATCATGGAAGTTTAGACCAGACTAGACAGATGGGACCTCTAATATAAGAGCAATTTAAGTTACATGAGATTAATCACACTCCTGAGTGCATTTCTTCATTGTATGATTTGATTGTGCCATAGCAAAGCCTAGTAAGATTCACCAGTGATTCCAGTTGGGAAGTAGGAAGAGACAACACACTACACTTCACATTGCTTCCACTGAACAGGGAAACAGTGCAGTCTAGCCTTTCCTCTTGAACAAAAACCATTTGTCATGTCTGAGTTCCCAAATTTTATCAACCCTTGTTTAGTTACTGCTGTTAAAATACAAGATACACATGATGAATCATTTCAGTTAAAATGCACCAAGCTGGAGATGCCAAAGAAGCCAGAAACAGATAAAACAGTGTGTAATTAAACTAAAGTGTTCTCATTAAGAGTCAAAAGTTTGGATATTAAATTTAATCCAAATTATAAAGGTTACAACAAGCAAGACACAAGAGAATTAAAAAGTGACTGATACTCAAAGCACACAAACAAATTAGCAGAACCTGATCTAAATGATATGGATGTTATTGCACATTAAAGTTAGATGTCATTTGCCCTAATTTAGGAATATTCCAATTAGAGTTAACCTGAAGGTTAGCTACTTTCATCTTCATCATCTTTGTGATGGTGTGAGCACTGATGTTGGGGCATCACAGAAATTATATACATCATAAAAATGCATCTAATTATCACTGAACTAGTCACTTCTTACGTAGAATTACTTTAATATTTTCAAGCAGGTGTTCATGACCCATTTGTTTGATAACAGCATCCATTATTTACCTGTGGAATGCCCAGTTTATCTTTCCTTTCTTAACTTCTAAGTGTCTGTCTGACATTGCAGTTTTTCTCCTGCTGCATGACAGAATAGTTTGTGGGCATTTTTTTAACATTTAGTGCCCAGTATCTACAAACAAGATTCTTTGAAAGCACTGAATTTTGTATTCAGATTTCCCTTTGCAAAGGATTGCACATGCAAAGGAAAGGAACACAGGGATTGCCCATGCCCTGTGAGTATGATGAGTTTTATGTTAATTAAGCACCTATATCTTATTAAGAAAAAATTAGAATTATGTTTTCAAAAAGAAAATTTCTTAACATTTCATAATTCTTCAGCTGGATCCTACAGGATTTCAGACTGTTCTGTGAAAAATTCTGGAGAACTAAGAAAAGAAAAGTCAAACTCAGAGAAGCTTTGAAAATTTTCTTTATCATTAGCATCTGAGTTTGGTTAAACTTGTAATTGTGTTGATTTTCAGGCTAAAGCAGAATAAAAGACAAAGCCTTAGTGCTGTGAAATATTTCTCTACATCTTTTAAGAAAATTGTTTTAGACCTGAGTACTGTTCAGTGAATACATTATTCAGTGAATTTTGTCATTTTTCATTGAATAAATTATTCAATTACTTTTCCTCTGAGTATTTGACTAGATCTGTTATGGATATAATACCATTCATTGAGCATATTACTCTACAAAAAATTATATTAGTTAAATAAACTGTTTGATTAACATTTTTCCCTAGACTTTTTTCCACTTTTATCTTTTTTTACCACAGTATAAAAGAATTTATAATTCCCACATCTAAATATAGATGTGTGAACACTGAGGAATTGATGAAGCAAATCTGAGATGTCCTCTTTGTCCTGAAATTTTGTTATCACTTGAAACGTGGAGGTTGCATTTTGCTGGTTAATGGCATCAATTCCAATCCAAGCCATGTAAACCCTAGCTGTTAGAAATTATAGTAGTCACAATACCAGTCTTAAAATATAAGAAGATACCAGAACTAAACAGCTACATGGGCTGTCGGCAGGGGTATGTTTAATAGATCTTTAGTCTTATGTTTGGAAGGTGGTTTAATATGACAGATACTACTCACTGATTGATAAGAGTGTTCTTTGACTTGAATATAGAATTTCTATATTGCCAACAAAAAGAAAAATCAGGAAGATTGCTGTGTACGAGGGAGCTTTTGCTAATAAATGTTTCATTAGCATGTAGTGTTAAAAAACTTTGATTACTTGAGCCATTATGAGCTACAACTTTTACCTTAGTAACTCAGTCTGTCCTGCTGGTCATTAACAGCCCTTTGAATTACCTAAAGATTACACATTAGAGCCAGATTAATAAAATAAATATTAAAAAAAATTAAGCTGATAATGCACTATGAAATATCTTTTATCTACAGTATCATTCAGTCCATATACTTTACAAGGAGATATTAAAAAGGCCTCAACAAGTTTGAGGAGTTGAGAAATCCCAAAGTAATGTTGCACTAATTTACTGGGTGTAAACAATCTTGTTCTAAAGTTTCAGCTTCATGGGGCAGCACTTTTGGAACTCACAGGATTAGAATGGATCTTCTGGATGAAAAACAGTCTTTCTCTAGTATAAGATACTCACGTTGTGCTTTCCAGTTTCTGGTTAAGATGATTCCAAGGTGAGGTTGAGATGTATTTTTCCTTATGTCATTAGAAAGGCTGACTTAGAACCTCTCTCTCTCAATGACCTTTCTTGTAATTCCAACCTGCATTTTCTTAGGGCAATTTATTCATGAGCTAGCACTGTTCATTGTTGAGCTTGAAAAGCCCTCTTCTGTCCATGATTTATTTCTGTACTGATGAATAAACAAGGACAAGGAAAACACAGAGAGTGATACGTTCTTTTTCAGACTTTATTTTATCAAGGGAAACAAGTAAGCTTTTTAATGCTGCTTGTATGAAATTTGTAATATAATCAAAACAAATATGTATTTAATATGTATGTGGTCTAGCCATGAATACTGATCTGAGGGTCAAGTGTTCAAGTCCCTGTCCAGATAGAGGACTTGCCAGAATTCTGTTGATGGTTGGACTCGATGATCTGAAAGGCCCTTTATGAAGCTTCATCTGACCATCAGCCAGCATAAAGAACAAAAAGTCAGTGTCAGCCACAAATGCACTGAGGTTCAGATCTGACAAAGGGACTTAAACATAATTTTATACTACTGGAGTGTGGGGTATTTTTTTCTTTATTCTAAGTGTACACAAATCCTGTGATATGGGCACCTCCACATAAAATGTCCATTCACAACCACATATGCTGCAAACTTCCAGGGCTTCCTTCTCAAAGCAGAAGCCAACCACGAAATAGCAACTTAATCAGAACTTTCTTCATTCTTCTCTTAAACTGCCAGAAGTACAAAATCCAGAACCAGATGGTGGTAAAGTGAAAAGCAAAAAGGATTCTGAAGTTTGGTACTGAAGACCTTCAGCTAGATATTCTGGGTCCACATGTTGGACTACTGCTGTTATTTGCATATGGAGTCATCTACTATGATCATTTTCCCAAATTTAATGGTCCATGTTAGTAAGCAGTCAGATACAATCCCAGATGTCACAGGGTCCTGTCCTTGCAGTTAAATCTATTTTAAAGCCCGAGTGCCTAGGTTCTTCAGTGCCCCCACTGCATGACTCAAAACTCATTAGATACCTCAAAGTACCATTCAATCAAGCCAATAGGCTGCTCTGGTTGTTACAGAAAATCAACAAAGGAAGTTCTGATTACCAGACATTCCTTTCAAGGCATAATATATTCACCAAAAATACAAATGTCAATTTTTGCCACAGTTTTGAAGGTTAGATATATAAATAAACTGACTTAAAGAGAGATGAATTTTGCTGGGTTTCTGTTCAAGCACTGGTGGAGGCTTCAGCTAGCTTTTAAAATTTATAATTCAGAGTCTTGGTACAAAAGTTGATGCTAACAATGTATTTTATCATAATTCGATTTCATGGCCAAGTATATACTTCAGGCTTTCAGAGTCTCCTGTGACAGTGCTTTCCCTTCTTCATCATATTGTTGCCAAACAGGTGTTGGCTGGTAAAGGCTGTTGTGTTGATTTCTGTCTCATATAAGCAGGACTTTTGACAAAAGGTAGTATCTCTGTGATTAGAGGATTAGAGGGATCTGTCTTCACCTTTCCAGCTTGCTCACTGACTTGCTTTCATATAAATATAACAGTTTTGAAGAAATATCCAAGAATGCCTCTTTTATTATGTCAAGCTTTTGCTTTATTTCAGAAAAAATGGCAAGTAGACACCACAAAATGGTTGAGTGCAAGCTGATGGTGAAAACCTGGTTTAGGTCATTAAGACTTGGCAAACACTATCAGATGTTGGTTCACTATCATTAAAATGTCCTATGTAATATTATGAGTGGTAAATACAGGACTTCTAAGCCCTTCCCTGGAAATAGCAAGCCTTTTTGGTGTCAGGATGATACAGGCGATAAACATTATAGCACTTCCCTCAGGAATATCATGAGGCAGAAAAAGTACATACAAAGGAAATTTGATATTTGTACAAAAATCACAAGCAGTGAGCCTTCTCTCCTTCGTATTTAATAAAGATCTTTGCAGTCAGCTGCAGCTGACGATAAGTATAATATCTTTAAATGGTTAATCCAAGGATCACGGCTCAAGTGCTTTATGTGGTTAGGAGCAAGGAAAGCTGTTAGTAGCCTCAGTGTGCATTTCATAAATCCAAGGATTTTTTTATTCCTTTTTTTTTTCCTTTGCTTTTTTTTTTTCCCCCTCTTTTTCCCTTGGCTTTCTACTATATCTTAAATGCTTTATTTTTCAGAGGAGAGATAAGACTTGGTTCTTCACATAAAACTACAGCTTAGCCATTACTTAGTCTTTCTCTGTTACGGAAAAGGTCCTGTCTGTGCACAGATGTCTCAGATTAAATTGTATCTCACAGTCCTTACAGTGCTCAGTACTAGATGAACTGCCAAAAGGGCCGTAGGCAAGAACTAAATTGCTTTGGTTTCAGTACACAGTGAATTTGGCTCAGACAAGCTGAATCAGTACATTAAATGTGAATCCCTCACAGATTTGAAAGCAGCCTTTAGCACAATTATTGACTGTGAGTGATGATTATGTCTAATTGAAGGAGACTTTTGCTACCTGTAGCTCAGTTGGAGTCCATGAGAGCCACAGCAAGGCACTGCATCTTAATTCAATGTTCCAGCTTGAAAGAAGCAATTGAACCTAAATCCTGAAGTGTATACACATGGTCGATAAACTTTAATAAACTTTACAGGTTCAGTAACTAGACTGAGTGTATATAATTCAATTTTTTAATTCAGGAAAGGAAAGTAGCTAACAAGTATGTTAGGCTACAATAATGTATTAGTTCATCTCATGCAGAGGCCCTCTCAGTGAAAGGAAAAGATACAGTTTCATGCTTGTCTTTAAAAGAAGTCATAAATCTGCTGCTCTACACACTGTATTAATGCTCTACAGGTGGGATATTACTGGGTTGCTTGGATATGACCCAACTTCCAGTAAATTTGTGAGGAAAATTAAATAATTTGACAATTTTGCATCTTTTGCTATGGAAATTGGGCCAATAATAAAGATAAATTAATGTTTTTCTCAATAGATTCTGCCTCTCTCCCCAAGAATTTTTGGCATGTTTTTGCAATTTAACAGCCCTGGTGTACAAAAAATGATATTTTATCTCTTAATCGTTAAAAAAAATTATTGATTTTTATCAGTGCAAGAAAATGGATATTCTCAGGGGCCCTACAATCAGAATTGTGTTTTATTTCTGTTCTAGAAAAAAATTAAAATCTGTCTGTGTGCTCACAGCATGCATTTCTCTCCCACACACATTTGTTATGACCTATTAGATTTTCTAGGCTTAGATTAGGTTCCCTTGGCATGATTATAATGATAACATTCACAAAAAACTCTGTGCCAATATATTTTTTCATATTTTCCATGAACATGTAGCTATCTGAATTATGAGAACTTTCCATTTGAATTGCACCCTTACTAAATAATTGATAGAAAGGTCACATATAAGCAATATAGATTGTTTGTTCATTCATTCCAGAAGCCTGCTTACATATTTTGTAGGCCTGAGCTTTTAGAGAAGAAGAATTAATGTGAACCTTGTCTTGCAAAAGCACTATAGACTGCATGAGCAATAGGGAATCTGGTAACACAGTTTGTCAAAATCATTCCATAACTGATGTTGCATAAAAAGCCTTGAAATTTATTATGAAGTATCTGTGGTTGCCACCTGCAGACGAGCCCACACATAATTTCTATTGTACATCATTTTGAGCTAACAACCCCAAGACCAGGGAGTATCAGGACCAGGAAATCTCACATTAGCATGCTTCATGCAGACTTTCATGATTTCCTCTATTTAAACCATTTGAAGTGTTCCATTAGCAGAAGTGTTTTAAGTTCACAGCACAGACTTCAGTCTGTGAGCTAATTGATTGACTGATGGAGACACTTTGAAATTTTATAGGTGGATCAGCTTTATGAACTTCACAATCTCTCTTGTATATTGTTTCCAGGTGTATGATATGAACAACGATGCTTTTCCAAACTTTTGAGGAGGCAACACAACAGTAGCTTCCTCTTTTCTTCTCCCCCACACTTCATTTTTGGGTTAAAAAAAATTGTTCTGCCTGTAATTACATCTTATCTATCCTGTCTCTTTGTTCTCCTTCAAATATACTGTCTTTCACTCTTTAGAATTCTTTATTTACCTGCATTATATTTTGTCTGAACTTTACCATCACCACCACATAAGACTTCATGCAAAAGTGAATGACACAGAGATTTCATAGTTAGGGAGAGGACATGAACACTCAGTGTTCTCTGCTGAACACCTTGCATTTCATTTTACTTCCTGATTCTAATTCCAATCTGCCTACTTTATTTCTCTTTATATTCTGGAACACATTTCAATTCTCAGTCTCATTCTTCCTTCAGTGTTACTTTCTATTTCTCTGCACAGTCACCTTTTCAACTTTGATCAAATTTTTCTTCTTTTCCCAAGTGTACCCTCTTCCTCTTCTCAATTTTCTCCTCTCTTTCATGATTTAGTTTTGTACTGACAGAACAAGCAAGCAGTTTTCCTGAACTCAGTTCTGGTTTCCAGTAGCACTTTACCCCATAAGACACACCAATAACAGAATTACAGGACTATTCTATGGGAGTCTTTTATGCCCAATGAGCTTCACTCTCCAAGCTATGGGAAGGCAAAATATTAGTTGAAATGAAATGTTGTCAACCAAAATATGTTCAGCATATGCAAAATGCAATTTGTTCAAGATTTAAAACACTATTTTTTATATCTCCCAAGTTCAGTTAATTCAAGCTAAATTTGCAGTCCAGCTATTTTCCAAAACACAAAACTGTTGAAACAGCTGAAGGAAATTTTTATACTGACAAAAAAAGCTGGCAAACCTGGTTGAAATAAAAAATTCAGAATAAAATTCGTATAAATAGTATGTGAAACTTCAGAGCAAAGAATCTGCATCAAAACTAAGAGAAAACAGAACAAAATTAATGTTAGGCAATCATCTTGCTTATACTAGTGTGCATTTTTCTTTCAAATATTGGAATTTTATCTGAAGCTGAATACTGGGAATGATCTGCAATTTCTTTTTCCTGATACGGGATTTGTGGACTGATTCTCTGAAATTTGTTGTTTTAGCTGTTTTTAGCTGTTTCTAGCTGTTGTTTTCAGCTAGAAAAAAATTATATAACAGCATAATTATAATATTATATTTTAACAGCCAAATAATAGAAAGTCATTATCTCTCAAATAAAACATGACGTTAAGAAGTGGCTTAGCTTATAGTACCATCTTATCCCAGGTAAGGTGTTGGGCCAGAATATTTAATAACCATTAGTAATGGCAAAGTCTTATTTATGTGCAGAGGTTTATGAATTTAGGTCTTCTTCTTTACAACTATTGCTTTTTCTATAAAGCTGTAATTTATAAAATACTACTTGCAGTTAACCTTTTTGTAGAAAGAAAGATTGATGACTACTTTGGAAAATAAAATACTGAAGAGAAACATAAGGCTGTTAAAATAAGAAAAAGAAAGGTAGTGTTTAGAAATTGAGACATGAAGAGAGTGGAAAATTTAAATAAAATTTACTTCATATGTTTGAGAATATATGCAGATCTGGCAGTGAAGTCAGTGAAAATCCATGAAACCCTCTTGCTTTAATTTTTTTATGCTGTTGAATGAAATTTTATTATTTATCACCACGCTTATTCTCCATTAACTGAATTTTCATAGAAAGATAAAACTAAATCATAGAATCATAGAGTTGGAAGGGACCTTCGTCTAGTACCCTCACTCCCCTCACTAACCCTTTTCCAGCCCATTTTGCCCCAAATGCTGAGCACCTGGGCTCCAATGGAGTCTCCTCTCTCCCTCCCCAGCTGTTTCCACTTTGCCTCTGCCACCCACCTCCCTTTTTCTCAGCCCCAGAGAAGGGTGGTAGCCACCATTTGCCCCCCCCATGGGGCCTGAGGGATGGTCTTCCCAGTGTCAGCTTTTCAGGACATCACTGGTGAGTTGCTCTGGCACATCCCAAGGGAACGTGGTGGGAGGAGAAAGGCTGGGGGGCCTGCTGGCCCCCCAGCTGGTTAGGCAGGGGGAGGGATGCCTGGGAGGGGTGGTGGCCACCTCAGTGTCACCCATGGCTGATCCCCACTGTGTGCTATTGTGGCAGGGAGTCTCACTGTGGGGCATTCACAGAATGTCAAGGATTTTAAGGGACCTCAAGAGGTTATCTAGTCCTAAGACCTGTTTACTCAGTACAGCTGAATATAAAGCAGGGAAAGACTGAAGTTATGATGATGTTTTTGAAGTATAAATTATGGACTTTTACCATTTCTTAAAAAAATTGCATTCGAAAGTTACAGTTGTTGGGCTGATGTGGTGGCATCCAGTCATGCTACTTATTTCTGTAAGCATTTTCTAGCTGGCTTGGGCAAGAACTTTCCTAAGAAATACAGCTCGCTTAGCAGCTCAGGAGAAGCAGTGATGGATTTCAATTCACTACAAAGTCTGGCTTTTTTTCTGTTACTTGAATAAATATTGAAAATTAAGAAGGTATTTTGCGGTAAGTATATTAACTTCTAAATAGAGAGAACATAACTACAGAAAAATTCTATGCCAGGTACTAAAAATAAGGCCTGAGACAAAAAATGTCTGACTTAAGATTTGGTTCTGGCATGTGAAGTATTCCCTTCAGCTTCCCTCAGCTCTTCCTGCTGTGCTAATTTCTGTTACTTTATAAATACCTGACAGCAACATTTAAACATGAAACACCTTGATCCTAGGGATTACCTCATCCAGAGATGTGGAGCACCTTGTCATATCATGCAGCATCACTTTTTCTAAGAGAAAATGTCTATGTATAAAGTACTTTCCAAACTTTCATTGTGACTTTTCATTTACCATTCCAGTGTCCCCAAAACTATTAACTCTTGGCATCACGAAAATAGTCATAATTGGATTTCTAGAGGCATATCACTCAACTCTCCATCCTTCTGCTCTGTGTTAAGTGGAATTGGTATGTGGGGTACATTTAGTATTTCTACACTCTCTACAGCACAGGAGAGGGCTGACCTATAGATACAGGGAGTAACATTTGGCAAAGCAGTGAAGACATTGGAAGGGAAGCCAGCAGGTCATTCCCAGCAGTCAGTTTTTCTGTGGAATGGCCAAAATTCACTGAAATATGTGATTGTGCTCTTAGAAATAACCCAATACCCCTATGTCAAAATTCAGGCAGAATTCAACTTTATTTTATAAATCTGAGAGACTTCAAAACATCTCTGCTCATAAACTTGGGAATAGAGTTCCAGCACTGAACACAGCAAATCTGGGATTCTGCCTTTCCAAATAGAAGTGCCAAAAACCCTCAGCAGAGGTGCTTCATCCACAACCAAATACTGAATCTTTCCACTGATAGATACTCTCTTGAACACAATAAGACAGGAAGCCACAGTTTCCCGAGAAAAGCAGCAGATCCTATCTCCTGCTTCTCACTGAATTTTGAAGTTAACAGAGCCAGGAGCACAGAAGCAACATCTCACTTAGTGACTAGTAACATCTTCCCTCTTGAACAGAAGGCATGCTAAACTACATTCAGTATCTGCCAATAAATTTAACCTCCCATTTAGAAAAAGTCATAATATCACTCTTGAAATATTAAAATTTTACCCAGGCCCACACATCTGCTGTTCAGAAGATTATTCTGAAACAAATGAGAAAATTACTCTTTGAGGATGAGTTGCACACAGAAAATCACAGCTTACCACTACTAGAAATTACTTTAGCACAAAGAATGGAACTCTGTGCTGAAGGTCAGAAGTCCTGAGTTTTAAACAAAGCTGGTCAAGAATATTTTTTCCTACGTAATATAATTAGAAAAACTTTCTTGAACTATTACATGAGAAGGAAAACTTTTCCCTTTTGAGATTTTAATGAAAATTTAAAACTATGCAAAGCAAACTCTGTAACTCCTATTTACAAATTCATCAAAAGATTGTGTTTCGTGGAAATATTTTTCTTCATGACATTCTGCATTAAAAAAAAAAATTAAGACAGACTTTGAAATATGTTATTCTGAAAGTAAAATTTACCATTTTTAAGTTATTCTAATTCCATTGCCTTTATTTCATGTCAGTTCATATTACTACAAAAGTAAGTCTGAATCAGAATATTTCAATCATTTTTAAAAGAAAATATTTAGCCATGTGTTTTAATTTCCTTAGGAAGAAAAAAATAATTTTTATTTTTTCTGAAACATAACATTTAGTTTTCACACAGCTAGATTATTTGTCCCACAGGGCCTGAGCATTCCTCTTAAGTACAAATTTGTTATGAAGGAAGAACAACAAGGTTTTTCTTTGCTTGCAGCACTGGATTGAGGTCTAGATGAGTTTAATTATTTCAGAGTGTATGTTTTTATGTGGGCAGACTTTGTCAACACTGTCTACCTTGTGCTACTTCTATTCACTTAAAAAAATTCAAATGGGTTCTCAAAGTGATGTGTGGTAATTATACCACTGAAAGCATGCTATTAGCAAATATTAGCTTTGTATTTGCTAACAGATGATATAATAAAACAGCTATAATTATGGGGTTGCTACTGGTATAGATGGGATGAATTCTTCCAGTGTTCATAATTGCTTTGTGAGGTTCTAGGAAAGCACATTTATGTATTGGTCAGCATGCACTTATGATTGCCTGTACTTAGCATTGCAAATCATGCCTGATGGCCTTCAACAGGGTTACAGTGTGGGTGGATGAGGGAAGAGCAACATCTGCCTAGACATGTGGAAAGCATTTGATTTTGCCTGGCATGACATAGTGGTCTCTAAATCAGGGGAACTTCGATTTTATGGATGCACCATTCCTTGAATAAGGAACTGGCTGGACAGTTGTTGACCTCAACTCTTTGAGTGCATCTCAATGTTGAAGTAAACAAGCAATGGTGAATGGTTTTTCTCAGTGGCCTATATGGGATCTGATATTGTTTAATTTCTTCGTTGGGAAGTTTTGTCAGCAACTTTGCTAATGAGACCAAGACATGTGCAGTATGCTAGAGGGATGTCATGTCATCCACATGGACCCTGACATGCCTGAGTCCTCATGAAGTTCAATAAGGCCAAAAACAAGGTCCTGCAAGTGGGACAGAGCAATCCCAAGCACAAAGTGGGAGGAGAGTTGATTGAGAGCAGTCCTGCTGTAAAGAACTTTGGGGAAGTAGTTGATGAGAGGATCAACATGACCCAGCAATGTGCTTGCAGACCAAAAGGCCAGCTATATTCTGGGCTGCATCACAGCAGGCTGAGAGAGGTGATTCTGCCTCTCTACTTTGCTCCAGTGAGCCCCACCAAGAGTTCCACATACAGTTTTGCAGTCCCCAAAATGTAAAAGATATGGACCTATTGGAGTGAGTCCAGTGCAGGGCCACAAAGGTGATCAGAAGGCTGTAGCACCTCTCCTACATAAACTGGCTAAGGGATTTGTGGTCAGCCTGTAGAAGAGAGAGATCTATGAAGACCTTCGAGTATGTGAAGGAAATGCCTGTAGTAATGTTCCAGAGGGACTTTTAACAAGGATATGTAAAAAGTTAGGACCAAGGAGTGATGGTTTAAAATTGAAGGACAGTAAATTCAGGTCAGATTAAGAAAAGAAGTCTTTGCTGTGGAGGGTTGGTGAGACACTGGATAAGTGGGAAGTTTTGGAAGTGTTCAAGGTCAGGTTGGATGGGGCTCCGAGTAGTCTGATCTGGTGGGAAGTGCCTGTAGTGGTGGGAGCTGAACAAGATGATCTTTAAAATTCCTTCCAACCCAAAATATTCTGTGATTCAATGCTTTGATGGTGCTACTTTGTAAAAGCTTTTAGAAATTACTAGCAAAACAACCTAGAACCAAAAGCAGTGTTAGGATCTTACAGTACTAAAAATGTGAGATCATCTGCTGGCTATTGAAGGAAGGTATCATAACCTTTTTTATTCTGTCTCTGTTAAAACTTCTCTAAAATTCCAAGGTTTATAATCAGAACTTTAAATTGGAGCTCTGCTGTGTACTAGAGGTATATTCTCAATATACAGACACTAGGGGGAAACAAGCTTCCTTACTCTGCTTAATTTCTTGAAGTCAATAGTTGAAACCAGTGAAAATAAAACTTAGTTTAATTATGCCTTGTTTTAGCAGTTAAATGCATTATGCAACCAGTGGTTTCAGAAAATGAGTAAGAAAAAGTGAATACTGGACTAAAAGGGCTGAAAAATCTAGCTTTCCAGGAATAATCTTAAATCTTTCTCATACCTTCAAGTTGTCTTACATTTAGTGAATTTCTCTTCGGTTTTGGGTATGTATCACATTAAAAATCTTGTATGACACCTAATAAAATAGCTATCTCAATAATTTAATACTGAGAAAATAATGGTGCACTGAATTCCAAATGAAGTATTAATAGCAGAATAAATAATTTTTAAGTAATGAAATTCCAGAAATTGCTTCTTTCAGTGTAGATACAGTCTCGTGGTATAGCTCACATTTTTATGGTATGCATGACTAAATTAAATCCAGCACTTAACAAGGAGAAAAGGCTTTAGAATTATTTCACATAAAAAGCCAAAACATACACCAGTGGTTTCCAGCAAAGTTTCTCTAACACTGTGGAAAGTAAAGTGGGAGATTAGGTCTAAAATTTTGCCTGAGAGTACATAAATAGCCTGAACAGCCAGGTTGAGCTCTGTGATCACTGAGGTCAAGGAAAGGATTTTCTTCACAGAGAGCAAAAAGGCATCAGTGTTTCTGGACAAGATGCAATCACACGTGTATGTCTGCAACCCTCTTGTTTCATAAAGCCACTTGAAATTACTGGTCTTATTTCTATTGCTTTCATCTGGCCCTACCAGCAGATCTGAGCAGCTGAAGGCAAAGTGATGTCAGTATCAGTGCTTGTTCTCAGCTGCTTAATGATTCTTGGACATCATGTTTTCTACAGTGTAGAACACAATTGCCTATTCCCAAATAACTAATTTCCAGATAACTGTTTCAGAATTACTTTTTCACTTATTACTCCTGTTCCTGCTTCCTCAAGATCCCCATGACAAGCTTATCTGTCAGTCACTTTACTGTATGAAAATCTTCTGCAGCCATTGCAAGATTCCTTGCAGTTCTGTAACATTTCATTCAATTTTTCTGCCTAGTTATAGCCCACATCTAGTTTCTACCTCTTTAAGCCCAAGAATATTTCCATCCTTTAAAAGTTTCCTCTAAAAACTGAGGCCAAGAAGTTTCAGCAGGAGGTGCACTTCTTCATAGCTACTTTGACTGAATATAACTATTACATGGGAGAATGCTTGAGTTTCTCAGTGCTCCAAAGAAAGATGAGGATAAAATTTTTCACATTAAAGTTATTATAATTTCATTTGTGTCATATCACATGTTGTTTTTCACTGAATATAAAATGCAAAATTTGAGATGACATCTTCAACTCAAAATTCTGACTAAAGGAAAAAGTGCTCTGTAGTGTAGTACAAAATAGTAGGATCATTCACCTTTAGAATATTTACATGTAATATGCAGACAAAAAGAGCTCATGAGATCTCTGAGTTGCCTGCACGTACTTGCTGGTGACACTGCTGATTTTTCTATTCCCAGATTTGTTCCTTTATCTCTTGAGACAGTGGACATTCCCTTCCACCCATGATCTGACTTCTGGCTACCTCATTCTGAATGATCAGTTATACCTCAAAATCCAGAAGACAATGACAAAGCATGGTGCTAAACTGTGCATCTGCCCTTTTGCCTAAGTGATGATGTCCAAAAAAAACCCACCAGTTTATTGAGACACTATGGCTGGAGCCCAGGAGCAAAAGGCATTTTCCTGGAAAATCAGAAGAGCAATATGCATCTAGTGCAGCTTTCAAGAGGTTAAGTTAATCACATTTCACTCTACTTTCAAAATCAATTGACTACAAATACACTATATAGCATATAGCAGTCAAGTCTTTTGAATTTTTGAGGTGCTTAAAATCTGACCTTGGATAGAAACAATCTACTTGTCTGTACTCAAAAACATTATCTGGTGATCAAACAGCACAAGAAACTTGCAGTAGGGCAATTAATTCTTTGTGGGATAAGCATGACTTTCCATGCCCAGCCTCTATGGCAGTGGCACTCAGAACACACTTTTAAGAATCCCATGGAAAAGTCTGAAGGAGAATTTCCAGTTTTGAATTATATGTATGGCACATTGTGAATATTGTTGACATCTTCTGCACCTTAAGTGCAGAATAGCTTCTTTGCAGTCTTTCTTCATTTTTTTCTTTTTCTCCTTTTCATATACAGTTTAAGATAGACAATATTTTGGAAATATTCAGTAGGTGGCTACTAGAGCTAACTAATTTCTTTAATAGGTTTATAGCTTTTTACACCTGCTGTTCAGGCTCATTATTTAACTCACTGTGAGCAACAACAGTTGTTCCCTTGACAGTGAATCTCTTATCCAACAGAAAGTCTTATCTCCCATTAATGGCCCTGAGAGGCAGATGATGGGGGAATTGGTTGGGCAAAAGTGTAATAAAAGTGTGACATTCCACTTAATGATTATGTTTTCATTGAAGTAGAAAATTCCATGTTTCACTAGGACCATTTAGTGGTTTTCTTTTTAACCAGGCCATTGGAAATCTAAGCTAAGGAGGGGCAATTGCACGTTTTAGTGGGGCTGGTAATAAATTATATAATGTGCAAATGCCTCTAATCTAGAGCAATCAAAGTTTTTCCAGATCTGTTAGCATCATGTTAGATAAAGTTTATTATGTTATATAAATAACTCTCACTTCTGCATGTATATACATAGAAAAGTGGGATCATTCTGTGATTATCCCAGCCTTCTTCCACTATGTCTGAAAAAGGGTGAGAAGGCACAGGCAGCTTTTTATATCTTTCCCTACCAAGTGCGTGTCATTTCAGCACATAGATAAAATTGGATAAAGGTTCCTCATAAGAATTATTATGAGCATTTTATTTTAGAGGAGGAAAAATGAATAACTGTTTTCCCTTTCCTTTGTGGCATGCAAACTCCCTTACATTTGCACATTATGCAAACTTCAAGGAGGAAGCAGTTAGCATGTCAGAGAACCAGCAATGATAACACTTGAGTGGAGCAGTCTGTAGCAGTCTCTTTAGTTTCACGACAGGCACATTAGTCTGGATGTTAGCTGCTTCTCCTTAATTGGATTGCTTGCATAAATTGCAATACAAGGTGGACATGTGATAGCTTTCTTTTTCACCAATCAGTCATGTCAAGAGAACCTTATGTATTTTATATAGAACGCAGAAAAAATGATAATTTGAAGAGATGAGAAGATGGTGCAGGGTAAAAGCTGATATTCTTCCTTTATAACAGATAGCCCCAAGTTGTAGAGGCCATTATTTCTTGCATTTTCAGAGCAAATGAACTTGACAGATGGCTGTGTCACCTAAACCCCTACCTACCAACTTGATTATGCAGAAAACAATACAATAGAAAAGAAATCATTACTGAAGGAACCTGGTTAGTCCACAGAGGGCTGAGCATTGCAGAAGAACAAAATTACAGTTGTGGAATTGAACAGCAAGAATACATTTAACATAAAGTGGGTTACAGCAAGGCAATCAGTCATGGCTAAAGCTATTGTCTGGGCTTGCTTGCATGGTATATGAAGTAATCTGTCATCTACCACTGAATTTATGCTTAGTTTATAGTAGGAAAATACAAAGGTTTTGCCAGGGCATGTTCTGGTAGTCTTAAGTAGCTCAACTATGGATCTATGAAATTAAAATCATGGGAATTCAGGATATTTTTTGTTTTTCATGGATTCTGGAGAACATTAATATCAAAGTAGTTTCTTGTCCCTTCTCTCCTGTAGTAACAGACATTAACCAAACTACACCACTGGCAAAGCATACTGGGCAAGACAGATATTCAGTCTAGGTCATAAAGCACTATCATTACTTCATAAAAAAATTACACTAGATGTACTGGAAGTCTGACCCTGGAGAATATGGAATGACACTCAGCAAGAAAGATGTGGAACATGGCAGCATCTACTCCTGATGGCCCAGTCCCCAGTTTGTTAATTATTACACATTCTTTTCAAAAAGATAAATAGTAATAGTACTGATAAGATATCTTATCAGAGGTATTATTATATGATCTCATACATCATTTGCAACAAAATGGGCTTCCACTCTCTACTGCTCTCAATTTCAAGCTATACAATCTACTGTTATGTGCTTGAGGGCTTACCACCTGGTTAGACCTCATGTTAACTAATTATTTTAATTAAGTACTTTAGAAATAACCTAGATTTTCTAGTATGCTGTTAAGACAATTGAAAATGTCAATTTTACTATGCTATCTAATCCACACAAGCAGAAAGTTCTGTTGCTTTCATTTTGTAGTCTCTTTCAAACAGATGTTGGCAAAAATTCACAACAGAATTTTTTTTTCCCTGAAGCCCCAGCTGCATACTTTGTTTATAACAGCAAGGTAATTTGCTGTAATAGTTGTAACCAGGTTTTATCTGTTGTTTTTGGTTTTTTGCTTGCCCTGTAATGAAAATTAGATATTATGGCTTCGAATCATTCTCATTTTTTTCATAAAACAATAATCAGGTCATGAACCAAAGGAGAAAACACTGCTAGGGTAAAACTGTCTCCTTACAGGAGACTCAAAGTGGATACATGTTGTCTTTAGTACTCAAACTTAATTCTGTAAAATTGATAAAGCCTAGATTTTTTTCATTGCATTTAAGTAATGCTTTAACCTTTGTAAATGTTTCAGACAGTTAAAACCAATAAAAAATAAATCCTGATACCTATAATTAATGAATATACCAAATAAGTAAATTCAATCAGCAACTCTCTTGATTATGCATAATTATCTATATGCCAGTGTTTTACTCTTTGCATAGTAAATTTGCAAGGCTACTATACAGATTCATCTTGGTAACTACAATTTAGGAGTCAACTAGATGATAATATATAATCCAAGTGCATGTATTTGCAACAGAGAGTGCTGTGTCCTCTTTGCAAGGCTTGAGCCTGGAGAGTAATATTTTGTGAGTAGAACTGGAAAAGAATCAGAGAAACGAAGGATAAGGAGAAGATTTAGTAGATTTAGGCTGGAGACAAGAAAGAAGTTCTTTACTGAGAGGGTGGTGAGATACTGTAACAGGTTGCCCAGAGAGGTTGTGGATGCCCCCTCCCTGGAGATGTTTAAGGCCAGGCTGGGTGAGACACCGAGCAACCTGGTCTAGTGGGGGTTGGAACTAGATGATCTTGAAGGTCCCTTCCAACCCAAACCATTCTAAGATTCTGTGACTTCCATGCTTAATGCAGTGTTGGAAAGATGTGTTTCTCAGCACAGCTTGATTCCCAGTGCAACAAGAAGAAAGCCATATCACTCCTTCCCTCTGCTTTGTAGAACACCTTTCTATGAGACACACTATCTGGATTATAAAGACAAAGGAAAAAATACCCTGAGATTAGCTAAATTTTAAACGCACCTATAATCACCCTGCACGTTTTCCTCCTCACCTCATTCCTTCTCTTACTTATGTGGGATCTATTCCCAGGATTAATACCAGGTGTGTTTATTCACAGATGGGTGCATTAAAATGGTTTGGTGCAGGTGGTGGAGGGTCAAGACTACTGGGAAAAATTAAGGGAAAGAGGAGAAAATTGTCCCTGCAGAACAGATACTGGATTTCTCTCACAGAAGTAACTCTCCTCTCTCATGTTCTGGGTTTCTTTTCCATTCAGTGAGTACATGACCAGTTCTCACATTTTATTCCTGTCTCTCTTTAGGACAGTCACATAGTGTCATTACTGAAAACTCACTCCCATGGCACTTCACCATGTGCTCAGAAGCAAGAGTCTCAGTTGCAGAACTGCTCCGCATCCTAAGAAAAGAAGACAAAAAAGAGAACAGAGTATCCAAAAAATAAGGAACTCTGTATTCATTTCTCTGGTCCTTCCTTGCTCCTGTATTGAAACTCTTTCCTTTAGTTGAAGCCAGACACGCTTTGAGATCTTTTTTCCTCAGCATGTGATCCAGCCTTTGTAGATGAAGTCTTCAGTATTTCTTCAGTGCTGCAAAAATTAGGAACTTAAACAGCTCTACCACATCTTCTTTGGAGGCTTATCTTATCCTTTGGACCGAGGAGCAACGACCTGATGGTTTTTGGAATACCTGGGGATAGAGCCTAATTTAAGGGAGGAGAGAAGAGTTCACAACCTGAAATGCTTTCTGCAGTCGTTATGTACTGCTGGATTTCATTTATCCATGAATACTTATGTGCAGAGTCTAGATGTAAAACACAGGAAAGATACGCATGAAATGTCTTACAAAAAAGATTTGCCTCCTGCAGTTTTGAGTCCTGAAGAGTAGATGAGCAATGAAAGAACTCGGTTCTGTAGCCTGAACAGTTCAGGTTAGATTATAATTATTTATTTGGATGAAGGATACTTGAGGAGGTACCTGCCCATAATAAGTTTTAAGCAAGGAGACAAAGAAGAACAAACCAAATCAAAGTAATTCATTGGGATAGGACATCATCCTCTCTGGAGTTTAAATTCCTTTAAGCAACTTGGGGGGGAAGGGGCTGGACTAATGATCTTTCATGGTCCCTTCCAATCCCTAACATTCAGTGGTTCTGTGAGCTGTACAACTGAAAAAATTTCTATTAAAAATAAACAAACTGTTCATGGTAAATGACTCAACAACCTTCATAAGTCCTGAGCCTTGTAACTGTAGAATAGAAAGGCCTACTTTGGTCTGTAATGTACTGAGAGAAATGAAGATTAAAATCACAGGTTGAAAACTTCTAAAAGAATTTGTTAAAAGCACTTTAAGTACTGACACTGTCATATTTTTCCCACTCTACTGATGAGTAGTCCTCATCTAGCCTCAGCAAACCCCTTTTCTCTCCTATATTCAGGCACACCCACACCAATTGCACACAGATTTGCCTATATAGTGGTATAAGTCTTGAAAGTAATAATATCTTTCAGTCATTGATTCATATTCGGCTCATCTTTGCAAAATAATATTTAACTTTTCCGTCATTGTTCTACTTCTGAACTCTCCCTCCTTCCTTAAGGTCATCAGTATGTTCTTTGAGAAACTTAGAGGTTGGTAACAAGCAAGGAAAGAACATGATTCTTCAAAAACATTTTTAGAAGCCATTGTAAGGCAGCTTGGATATTTCAGTATCCAAAATATGAAGGCCATATTGGAGATGCACCTGACATTTCAGTAGGAAAAAAACCCCAAATAAATCCTAGAACAAATAGGATAAAATAAAACCCCAAATAAATTCTGTATTTATGAATTCCTTGATATGTGTCATTGCAAATCCTGTATCATTCTTTGATAAAGAATCTTACAATTAAGCTCGAATCAAGTTCTCTTTTCCCTCCTTGTTCATTAAGCCTTAAAAAAAAGAAAATAGCTCATTTTCAGTAAATAAGCTTAGAGGTAAAATACTTTGAACATGGAGAACATAATTTTATTTTCCCCAAAAAGCTCACAGCCTGACAACTAGCAGCTTTATCAAGACCATCCCCCTAGCTTCCTGGTTTCAGACACTTTACTCTCCTACTTTTGTATGATTCAGACTTTTCCCAGAGCAACCTGGTGTTCTCTTGCTACTCAGATTCCCAATATCCGTTAGATTAATGCCAGGATAGGATGTAACAGTGATCCTCTTCTGCTGATGCACTCCACATGCAGAACAAAAAAAAAAAATCTCTCATTTAAAACTAAACAGCAGATTACAAGAATCATAGTCTCACTCCTCTAGCCTCTGTCTGTGTTTTTACTTCACCCAGGGTAGATTTTTATCTTGCCTTGGTCATTTCCTGGTGTATTTTCAGCCCTGCACCTGAACCAGAGATGCATGTTCCTCACAAGATAAAAATTGCTTTGAGGAGCAACTTTGGTTATGCTTCACATTCATATGCCACTAAAGTGGCATATCAGCTACTTGTTCATCTCAATTTTGATGTGTTTTTGTTTAGGGTAAGTAACCCAGAGCTTTTTCAGTTGCACTAAGTAAACATATGTGATTAATTGTTCTATTTGATAGTTTTAACCTACTGGGGATATTTTTATTTTATTTAGAGGATTGAGTGTTCATAGGGCTGTGAGTCTCAAGATAAGAAAAATACCATCTACCTCCTCTCCCTAGCAAGCTACAGTTGTCCCCAGATGTATGATAGATGACGGTTGTTCATCTTGCTTTAAATAAACAGCCTCACCTTGAAGTTCATGCTTTGTCATTATCAACGCAATTAATTACATTAGTTTGGAATTATTATTTAAAACACTCCTGCTTGCTCTACGCTGAATCTGTGAGCACAATTAATGATGTGAAATTGACCCAATTAATTGTTGACACATTCTGCAGCTGATGAAGTACACAGAGCAATCCATTCAATCAGTAATACCCACTGGTCCTTTGCCTGCACACTGCTGGACCTGGGAATGCTGTAAAACTAACCCATTTCCCAGGCAGTCTTGATACTATCTTGGACTACTGGAGTTTTACAGCTACAAATCCCATTTACCTTTTTGAAAGCGGTGATACTGGGGGTGTTTACAGAGAATCCTGGTACCAGTATTAAGGCAGATGTCTAGAGGAAACCAACATGGAGCGTCATTCCCTGCCTATTGACATGGAAGTTACAAGCCAGATGGATCACTTCTAATTTGTCAGAATACTCTTAGAGTCAAAGAATGGTTTGGGTTGGAAGGGATCTTCAAGATCATCTAGTTCCAACCCCCCTGCCATGGGCAGAAACAGTATACCAGGCTGTTCACTGCCTCATCCAGCCTGGCCATAAATACCTCCAGTGAGGGGGCATCCACAACCTCTCTGGGTTACCTTTTCTTGTGTCTCATCACCCTCACAGTAAGAAATTCTTTCTTATGTCCACCCTAAATCTACCTTCTTCCAATTTGCATCTGTTACTCCTAGTCCTGTGTGTACAAATATAAGTATATATGTACATATATCCCTATATATCCATACATATCCTAATCCCCTATGTACAATATGTGAATGTGAAGCTGACATAGTTGTGCTCATTAGATTTCTGTCTTGCAGTGGTTATTTCCTTTCTGACTATCACTTCTGTGAATTAGTATGTACATGAAATGCTCTCTGAGTTCAAATTCTCATAACATATACACATAACTATGTCTAATTATTGCCTTTGTAGTGGCTGGGGCACATGTAACCTGTTCTCTTCACCAGTAGGCTTCACAAGAGACAAAAATCTCAGATGTTATCCTGTCACTGCCTATGCATGTCTTCTGCTTGTAAAAAAGTTAATTGCATACTTTGTCATAGGCTTTAAAGATTAATCTTACCCTGCTCTTAGAGTCCAAAAATTGCTAGAGTTTGCAACACAATTCTCCAAAACTTTTCTTTGTATTCTTCAACATGCTGCAAGGCAGTTCACGATTCTAAGTTGTTCATAGCATTAATTTACTTTATTGATGACATCATCAGCATTTTATCACTGTAAAGTGTAGTTGTCCTGAGTAGAGCTGACCATGGAGTTTTTGAGCATTGATTTTTTTGTTATTTTTTTTTTCCTCTTCTGTAGCACAAGCAAATGATTTATCATCTTCTTTTGGAACATCAGCCAGAGGCAAGAATTAGCTCAAATAACATGCTCTAAAGTGACTTACACTGACAGTGTGCTTGGGAAGCCTGGTCAAGAAATGTATTATATGAGGACATAGGAGCATCAACCAGCAGTAAAAGCAGGAAGGCTTTCTAAACACCTGCCACACACCAAAAAGAGATTTCTTTCACCTGTATTTGAGTAACATTTTAAATTCATTTTTTATAATTTTAAAAACCTCTGAACAAAAATATTGTCAAAACACATATCAAAACCGGGGAAAGAAAGAATAAAACATGTTCCTTTCTGAATATGGGGTTTGGGTATTGCCATTATGAATTTTATTAATTTCCCTTCCTTGACATCACAATTCAATCTTGAAAAATGAAATCAAGGGATGACAGAAAAATTATAACTATTGCATTTCTTATGGAGTAAACGTGGAAGAAAATATGAAAAATAATTTCACAGGATTTCTTTGCTACCTCAGTAGTTTCATGCATGTGCATGCATGAAAGAGAAACTGTTTTGGGCTCAATTCGATGATATGTTTCCTTAGTTGAAAAATCTAGCTATTTCTCTGGGAGTCCCATAAGCCATCATACTGGCACTACTGATACAGCAGGAAAAGGAAAAACTAGTACAAGAAAGGGACCAAATGACAAAATATTAGAGGAAACAGGACTTCTTTAGGCTGGAGGGTGAGGAGAAAAAGCTAATAGTTGGAGGAATGCATTTTACAGATAAAAATTAATTTTAATTGAGGAAACAGCTAGTAATAATTTATAAGCAAGCTTTTAAATTGGTCTCAGAGTTGTAATATTTGTAACATGCAAAAAGACTGGAAGAAGCAGAAAAAATATATACATTTTCACTTTGCATATGTGCAGTCTAAGCAAAAAAATGCTGCTTCAGGCATATGTGAGTTAGTAATGACAAACATTAACTCATTTGCTCTCTTTCTTATTTGCTCCCCTACATGTTTATTTGAAGAAAGTTTTGGTGTCCTAAATCTTTATTTGAAAAAACTGGAGCCCAAAGCTGAACTATTTATAAACATGTTAAGAACTTTGTTTACGTGCACAAATACAGTTTATTCTGAGACTAAATAGAGATAATTTTGATCAGAAGAGGAACTTATGTAGGTGAAATCGTTCGGTGATTCATAGAGTAATTCATATACACTACCAGCAGGCCAGATTTTTAGCTGAGGTAAATGGGTGTAACTGTAGTTGCTTCACACCTCTATATCCTGATTTTTTTAACTTGTAAAGATAAATGAACATTCTAGGAATTCAGACATTCAAGAGAATTGACACAATACTTTCTGGTTTTTAGGGGGCTTTTTGGGTTTTTTTGGGGGGATTTTAGGTTGGTTGGGGTTTTGTTGTTTGTATGTTCATTTTGTTTTTTTAGATTTTTTTAATTACATTCGACCAGAAATAAATTATTTTAAATTATCATTAGTACATTTTAGTAGTGAATATTTGCTTAAATTCATGTAAAGTACATTACAGACTACCAGGGTCCAATGCTATGATAAATATCATAAACACTAGATATGATAAATAAAGTAAAATTTTCTTTTTGACAAAAATTATCCCATGAAAATACAAATATATTATTTCTTCCACGAGCATGCAAAAGTAATTGCTTTTCCACAGAAATACATTACAGGAGTATTCTGAGTTATACTAGGATTTCTCTTTCAAAATTTCTCAAGTTTTCTAAAACCTAATTCTGAGGCCTTGCTTCTCTTTAGAACATACCCTATTTTCTCAACTACCTCTTCTACTGTTGTGTCCTTTCAAAAGCAGCAGAAGTAGAGAAGTTAATGTACCTCTTCAGACACTGAATCTTCTCATTGAGCATCTCAGTATCTCATCAGCCCACTACAACCTCTTTATCTATACTTGCTGTAGAATACTGGTGCTCAGTGAATATTTGCAAAACTCTCTTCTTGTGGGGATAAACAGATTTTAAATTACAGTTTCCACTCTATTTATTTGCACAGCCACTTCTGCTGCAGAAACTACTTGTAAGCAAATGAGTCATCCACCAAGAAGAGAAATTCTCTTCCTTTCCTTTGCGGAGGACTCTCAGGAAAAAAATCTCTGCCCCTTGTCTAAAGGGATTCATGCAGGTTGGGAAAGAGCAGGTTAGTGCCGGCTGTGCACTTGATATGAGCACCATCTGGCAGTTGCAGGGCAGGATGACTCTGGGGGAACACTGTCAAGAGCACTCTGCTGCTGCTCTGAAGAGGAGCAACATCAACATCTTGCTAGAATATGCTGCTGGTTTTAGCATATGTGATAACAGACTGAGACTGGACACCACCACTTCTGATGGGACCACATTTCCCCAGCAGACGAGGGATCTGTTTCTGTCTTAATACTACAAGGAATCCGAGTTTGGTATTTATTCTACTCCAGCACAGCTTAAGCACACAAACCAGTGCCCTGATTGTTTGTCTTCCAAATCCACTGAGCTCCAAGATATGTGCCACAAATTTTAAAGGTTTTCAGGTTACTGTGTGTCAGATATACGAGCAAGTTACAGCACTGAATCCTAAAGAATGTTTCTTTCCTGTAAGCAGAGATAAGAACTCCTGAGGCAGATCGGATTTAACATACAAGATGTTGTAATAAACCACTTCACAGATGTTTCTTGGAAAAGAAGTCAAAGTGAAAAGCTACCAGAGGCAGGCTACAAAAGAGTAATCACAGGAGCAGATATTTCCATCCTAACTTAAAATACAAATCTTGAGCTCTGACATGATCTTCTTGCAGTCTTTGTCCTCCTATTACATACGCATCACAATCTGTTTTATGCAAGCATTGGGTATTGGCCCTGCAGATCATTGGCATGATGGAGTTGGAGGAGGGTATAAACTAACTAAAAACAAACCAAAAAATGTAGAGGAAAAAGCAAGGAGATTAAACAAAGATGACCAGAAGAACTAAAGTACACCTCTTCATGTTACATGAAAAGAGAACGGAAAAAGAATTCATTACAAAGTATCAAAATGTTCAAGTGAACAGCAGGATAAGCCAGCTTTTAGTTATTAATTATAATTAATAGAGAGACAAGCAAATCAAATTTAGCCTCTTCCATACAAGTCTCACACACTTGTAAGACTTTTTCTACAGGAACAGGTAAATAAAACAAAAACAGTTCAACAACACAAGAAGGGACTCCCTAGGTCTACTGCATTTCCTAGGTCATATTATGTACTTGATTGCTTTTAAGGCTAGATTCACAACTATTTAGTATTAATTAGAAGTTATCATGCAAGAGGGATGCATTGTCACATCATTGTGAACTTTTTAATCTTAATTAGTACTCACTATTAAAGGGGTGAGACGACCAGCAGTTAGGACTAGGCTAATGAAAATCTCACCATCTTGTAAAATCCTGACTGAAGTTAACCTGAGGAAGCCTGTAACACCATTATCACTGAACAAACTCCATTTTGCCTTCTACTGAGAAACTCAGTGTTTCCAACCATAGTGAACAAAATATTTTTTATAAGTTATAGTATTTCTGTTATTTTAGGCTCTTGCTCTGAGACAGAAGCAAATCTGATTCCTGCTACTGGGATAATGGGGAACTTTTGGTCCTGAATGTAGTAAAATATAGTCATTTGGAGGGATCCTTTCTTTTTCCCTTCACATCACATTATAATGGCAAAATTACATTTTGACAAATGAGACAGTTTTTGAAGTGTTAGGATGGGTTTTGAAAGGGCAGGAGGTTTATAATTCTTCTCTTGTAAAATTAAAAATTTTCAACAAAAGTGCCTTTAGTGTTCTATTATGTTTCTTGCAATGCTATGATAAAATTATATAGGGTTCTGTTGTAAGATAGCTCTAAAAACTTGTATAGCAAGTGATGTTAAGTTTGAAAGCTACAGTTTCTGGCTAAGAAAAATCTCAGAAGTTCCACAGAGCTCCAGAACCCCAGGCTTGCCTTACACAACTTGCCACCAGAAGACCTTGTCCTCGTTTTTACAAGCAAGTACCAGACCTGACCTGTTAGTCCATTTATGTAAATAATAAGTCCAATTCCCACTGCAAGCTCCTGCTAAAGCTGTGCCATTAGAGCCATCGTGTCATTTAGGCAGTCAGTGGAGAATCAAAGACAGCCTGTGCTGCAGCAGCCCACTGTTATGTTTCCTAGAAAATGGGCTCTTAAAAAAGGAAATGTCACACCGCAGTGTGAGAGATAAACAGAGGTATATCTTTAGAGCAGCAGGCAGGGACTGTAGAAACACTCTCTGTAAATGACTTTGATCCCCTAGTGTGATGAATCATGGGGTCGCAAATCCTTTTTAGCTAATTGCTATCAGCTTGTGAGATTTTTCCTTCCATGTTCAATATCAATTTTCAGGGCCATAGGAGATAGCACTTCTCCCCCGAGTCTGCTGGTGACTTACTGCTAAAACTGAACTAGCACCACTTAACAGTTTAAAGGAGGAAGTCATTTAATATGACACTACTGCTAGAAAGTAAAAGGGGAAAATATTAGGGACAAATGCATGGAATGGTAAAGCCTCGTCACCGTCAATGACCTTCCTTTGAAAACTGTCCTTTCCATATCTGCATAGTATCAGTGCAGCTATCTCAGAGCAAAAGAAGCTTTAATTATTCAAAACCCATAAGCTGGTGAAAAGGAGAGTGCAACTTGGTTATTTTTCAGTCCTAATTCCTGCACCATTAAAGCTGAAAATGCAGCAAAGTTTTTTTTAGAGTTGCTGAACTGAAAAAGAAATTTAGAATACTCCTCCTGCCAGTTAGTTTTGAATTAACAATAGTTATGGCATAAATTTCACTCAATTTTTTACTTTCACGATAATCTAATGGAAATGCATTAGATTTACAAGGAATCATAGAATAATCATAGAAGGGATAGAAGGTTGGAAGGGACCTTAAAGATCATCGAGTTCCATCCCCCCTGCCATAAGCATGGAAACCTCCCACTAGATCAGGCTGCTCAGTGTCATGTCCAGCCTGGCCTTGAACACCTGCAGAGAGGGGGCATCCACAACCTCTCTGGGCAACCTGTTCCAATGTTTCACCACCTTCATTGTAAAGAATTTCTTTCTTATATCAAGCCTGAATCTACCCCCTTCCAATTTGCATCCATTATTTCTAGTCCTTCCATCAGATATCTAGTTAAAAAGTCTTACCCCTGCTTTTCTGTAGGACCCCTTCTGGTATTGATAAGTTACTATGAGGTCCCCCCTGAGCCTTCTCTTCTCCAGGCTGAACAACCCCAACTCCTTCAGCCTGTCTTCATAGGGCAGTTGCTCCAGCCCTTTGACCATCCGTGGCCCTCCTCTGGACCCACTCCAACAGCTCAAATCCATAGCTTTCTTCTCTTTCAGTTCAATCTAATTTTTCTGTAACAGTTCATTCTCAGTGCATAACCACAGAGTTATGCACCCCAGAAGTGACTACTTTGAAGCATTTCAGCACAAGTATCTTTCTAGGCTACAGGGGAACACAAATCCATGCCACGTTTGAACACTGTCAGATTCTTAGAAATTCTGGATTCTTGTATGACTCTTGGAATTCAGTAGCCATTGAATGCAGCCAGCATCTCTGACAGTTAGAAACATTGATAGCTACACTTGGACTCAGTATCAAATTTCCTAGCTCCTAAAATCTAGACCTTAGAGAAGAGGGAGAGAGTGTACTATTGAGCCTTGCTGCCAAGGTGACTGTAAAGATGAAGAAATGCAGTGCCTCAAAAAAGTAGCTGAACTTCACTTGTGATGATTTTTTTAAAGGTGAACTTTCACTGTTGTGCACATATCTCTTGATAATCATTACTGGAATCAATAATCAGTTTTGTGATGTAGAAAAGGAATATTTTTTGAATCTGCATATGAAAAAGCCACTGTGGTATCATGGGATTTCTACTCATTTGGGATACTACATATATGTATCTTTATCACTTAGGATAGGATATATAATGTATATGTCTTATCAAGCCAAACTTTAGTTTTTATTTGTCTGAACTCGGCCATGATTTAATGACCACGATTATTCTGAGACTAATTTTAAACAATAAACATTCCTGTTGGAAAATAAGTAAATAAATACTGATTTTAATTTTATTCTTTCTTGGAAATTATTCTGTTAGTTTTCTTATCAATCAAAATGTCTAATATTAAGGTGGAGATGCACATACTTGAGGCAGTTGAGGGTGCCCCCCTCTCTGGAGCTGGACAAGGCACTGAGCAGCCTGATCTAGTGGGAGGTATTCCTGCCTATGGCAGGGGGGGCTAGAACTCGATGATCTTTAAGGTCCCTTCCAACCCAAACTATTCTATGATTCTATGAGGTAGAATTCAAGTGTGAGACTGTGAAAAAGATCATGTGTTTTTAATATATAGACTAAAACCATAAAAATGCAGGTCAAGACGACATTTAACCTTTAGCTGGTATCCAAAATAACTTCCTTCCTGAGGAATCCTGATAACATTTTGAATATTTGTCCATGTTTTAAATGTTTGTCCTTAACTGTTTCTTATCTCAGCATATGAAGCTACTTCATCTGCTTCCCAGCATGATGTGAAAATAGAGTAGGGCACTCCTCAGGTATCATCTTATAATCTGGGTTCCATGTTACAGCATTGATTTTAACATATAATCTATGTGCTCAAATCACAATATCATCACTGATGAGTTCAAAGTAATTGTATTCTGAAATTATACTACCACAATCTGTGTTAGAAGGTAGGCTCACAACTTGTTCATAAGAGAATTAGAACTATTCCTTATTTCTAGCATATGTATAAAGTTGTTACTGTAAAAGAGTAAGGAGAAGAGACTGGAAGGTCAAAACCTTTCCTCAGAGAGAAAAATGTAGATGTTAATTCTGACATGAGCTGACTTGGTAGCAGTGATCAAAGTCTGAGAAAGGCAAGTAATTTGACTGTAGGATCTTTTGATTTACCACAAATATTGAACAGTTAAGTTCTGGAAAACATGAAAAGAATAAAAGAAAGCTGTAAGGTTTTTGGACAGTTCAATTTGACTTATAGAAAGTTCTTCAGAGATTTATGTTTGAAAGTGGTTAGGTTTTCTTCTTTATTGAAGGAAAATAAGGCAAAGTATAACGACAAACCTCACTCTAAAGTGAGGGTAGTGAAACATTGGAACAGGATGCCCAGAGAGGTTGTGGATGCCCCCTCTCTGCAGGTGTTCAAGACCAGGCTGGACATGGCACTGAGCAGCCTGATCTAGTGGGAAGTGTCCCTGCCTATGGCAGGGGGGTTGGAACTCAATGATCTTTAAGGTCCCTTCCAACCTAAACTATTCTATAAGGTTGGGTGAACAGATTTAGACATTTCTTGATGATAATTTGTACTATTTTGCTACAGCTCTTGTTGCAAACTAAAAATGAATAAAGATACTGTGCTAAAATAAAACCTCTTAATTTGGAGAAATTGCTTTAAAGCTATAAAATCCAAACACCTGCGACAAAGGGGGCAGGAATGTAGGTTGTATGAACTTTGGTGGTAAAATATTTTCTGGCAACCTTTCTAATATTGGTCAAATTATGATGTTGTAGTGTATCATGGACTACCATTAATTGCAAAAAAAACAAATACACAAAAATTCCAGTTGGTTAAACAACTCACTGAAGATTTCCTTGCAATTTAGAGTTAATTCAACAAATCAGTACAATTTCAGATGCTTAAAACTTCTTCAGGTGAGATCTATTCAAGTTTTATTTCTGTCTCATTGGAAGTGAAGACAGAACTAATTCCTCTGGTTTTGAAATCAGGATTCAAGAGATTTCAATATGAGACTTAGTCAATAAAATTATACTTGCAGCAGAATTTTACTTATAAATACAAAAAATAGATTAAAAGATAACTTTGTCTTAATGACAGAACACTGAATCAACCTGATAATCAAGTGGTATTCTTGCAGAGAGGAATAAGTAAGAATGCAAAAATCTGTTTTTTTCCATGACAAAGGCAATGTGCTTAACTTTTGAAAAGCCACCTATCTTAGTACTAACTTGAAAAGAAGTTGTCTATGAGACAGAGTCTATCTAAATGTAAAAAATATGTATATCTGTATTTTGAAGAATTAGAAACAACAGTATTTATTAATCCCAAACAATATTTTTTATAAAGAGACACTCGTTTTCAGTAAAAATTGATCTCATAGTTGTTAATTTTTCTGATAGAGAGCACACAAATTTACACTATTTATATATAGATAAGAAATTTATTTATCAAAATATTTTGACTTGCCAAAAATATGATATTTGTAAAATTGCTTAAATTTTTAATGATATGAAAAAGTCTGAATTTTTGGATCTGCTCTGAGTTTACTAAGCAAGTTTGGTCAAAAATTTTATTACTATTCATTCTTTTTATTCAAAAGCTACTTCAGTTATCACTTTAAAGTAATAATTTTTTTGTAATGAAGTAAAGATGTGCAAAAAAGAGCATTTGAGTTTTTAAATGGATGGGGGCAATAATGCACAGGCTGTTCTATGTTTCATGATACAATGTGATGCATCTCAGAGTCACACTGTGCTGTCAGTGATATCATTATTAAAGTTTAGAGGAAAACTAAGTTTACCTGTTTCCCATCTTTTAAAAATCTTGTGAAAGAGCATCTCTGGCAATCACTGTGAGCACTAACATCCAATCTGTACTGTTCAGGATCTGGTCAACTTCAGCACAGAAGAACTAAAAAACCCATTCCTGCCTTCACTGTATAATTCTCCGTGATGCTCATGGGTGTCCTAGCTAGACAGAGGGTAAAGGATAAGGTCACAGGATAATGAATTTAACTCTAGGTTTTTAAATGAGGAGGGTTGAGTTGTTAGGGGTTTGACTTATCTTCCTCTTTTTTTAAAAAAAAAAAAAAAAAAAAGGCATCTTTTTCTTCCTCAGGGAGATCTGCAGGCTGTGGCTTTTTGCCTTTGAACATCCTCAAGTCAGGCATCAAGAAAAGGTGATGAGGGTTAGGGAGGCTCCCTTGACATTTGGTGCACTGGCATCAGCCTTTGCAATTATGGGCCACCTTTCTAGCAGACAGTAATTGAAAAGTGTGAACCACATGGGCTCTAGTCAATAATAGCGTCAGCATACAAATGACACTCTGAGCTTTCTGTGTTCGCCATCCACTGTTTTTGCTTTTCACCTTTTATCCTTCTCAGCATCATGACTTAATCCACTCTAATGAGGTGAGCTCTATTGCCAAAAACCAGCAGCAACACAGCTCTCTTCTGGCACCACTTGGAGTTTGTAAGGAGTCAAAAAAAAAAACCTAGTGAGCCTGTCAGCTTTCCAAAAGGGAGCATACACCCTTTTTAAATGTTCTCAGCTTTTCTCAGCTCACTTTTGAGTACAGGCTTCTTCCACACTTGCTGTGGAATGCATCCCACCTTCACAAAACTTGTTCACCACTAACCCAAGGTGACCAGAGCTTTTAAGTTAGTTTAGTACATGCCTCTCCTAGCTTGAAGGTCATTATTGGTGGCCACATGTCACTGTTTACAAACAGCAGGTGACTGCCAACAGTGGTGAGTGTGTGAATTTCCTTTGCTCTCTTTTCCTTACCCATCTGTCCATGTTTCTGGGATCATAAGTATCTCCTTATAGCAAAAGCTTCAGAACAGAATGCCAAGATATTGTGGGTGATAGGACAGAGAAAGAAGATAACCAGTTACTCCTCGGTGGCTGAAAGGAAGATGGTTAATTTTACAGGCACTTTTTTCTTCTCTTTTCTTTTCTCACACTCATTTCAACTTAAGGTCACGAAAGGGTACATTGTCTATGTAGCACTTACAAAGACCACTTACAAAGAACTGGAATTAATGAGTTCTGCCTAGCTATGGGTTTTTCATCAGATTTGAATCAAATAGACCCAGAAGAGAGTTCTATACATGTGTCAGTCATAAGTAAAAGCCATAATAAAATTAGCCAAACATAATCCATATTAAAAAAAAAGAAGCAGCAGGTTTAATCGTATAAATGTTGATCCTTAAAAATGGCGTGGTGCACTTATCAATAATTTTAACTGCAATGGCAATTTGCATTTTTAAAGACAGGGGCAGAGTTTGGGGGAAGGGAGGAGAAGATAAAGAAATACAATGGAAAGTGTTTCCATGGGATTAGACCACATGGCTTTAATACACATATACACAACTGAGGAAAGTAGAGAATTTTGCCTCTTACACTTCTTGGACCTCTCTCCCCTTTCTTCATCTCTAATCTGTTTTTTGCCAATTCCTTTTGATCTATCAGGGGCAGGCAAGTCAGGTCCATAAGTACAGATGGAGTAAATATGGAGATTAGCCTCTTCTCGTACTGCATTAGCTCCTAATACCTGATTAAGCCCAGAATCCTGCAATTGTCTCTGTGTTGGCTATCAGAGTGGCAGAGCACAGAAGGGGGCAGGATGAAGGCTGATTTTGTAATGGATACTTATTTTATCCCAGTGCTCTAAGAAGATTAGGCCTGAGGGTGTCACATTAGCCATGATCTCTGGGCCTTTGGTAGGCTCTTGCAGTTTTCAAACACCTCTGCTTCAGCCATAGAACAAACAGGCAGCTTGGACGCTGTGGCCCCATGTTGTGGCATGAATAATTGCACACTGCAAACTGTTTGAAGATCACAAAGTGCTGTGTAAATTACCCAGTTTTGGCTTAGTAGAAGTGATTTGTGGTGACTTACTAAATCTTTTCACAGTTCGGCATTAAACTTTCTACATTTCTTGCTATCTAAGATGGAAAGAAAAACGTGAGTCATATCTTCCTTTATACTTATCAGATCAATCTTTATAAAGCCTGTTTGTATAAACTGTTGTACTGTACACAAACCCTGCATGCAGCACTTTGTCTTTGGTACAGATTCAATTATATTTAGCTGAGACACCAAAAATGCCTATTCAGCACAAAGCCTAAAACAGCTCATGTGATGAATGTAAGGACATGTTCAAAACCATCTGTATAGTACATGCCAAAATATTACATGTGAAAACCTGCATTTAGCATTCCTTTTTGCTTAGAAATAAGCAAATAAGTTCCAACTTAATCAATAAGCAAACAAAGCCAAAAAAATTAAAATTACTTTTCCCTCACTTTGGAAAACTCTAAAGTGAAAATGGGAATGAAACACTGAAAAGAATAGGGGGGAAAAATTGAAAGGAACATTTGTAATATTGATATCTATGAAAAAAAACCTGTATTTTTACTGTGTTATAAAGTTTTGGGTTAAAGTTTTAGTTATCACTCAAGTTTAATTCTATTGAAACTGGTCAGTAAGTCAATTATTTTTCTCTTACCAAATTATTTTTGAAGTGCTGCATAAACATTTCCAAATATCAGAAACCTGTGAAAAGCTTCACTCTTAAAATAGAAGTCTATACCAATATTTCATCAGGAATATATAATCTTGGAAACCAAAATATTAGGTCTTGGGTGTTTTTTTACATCTGTTTGTGACTGGTGAAGAATCCCTTTTCTTTTTCCTTGGGGTCAGGGAGAAATATTATCTGACCTTCAGTTTTTTGTTTTGAAAAATTGTATTGTTGTGAGCATATATAACTTTATGCTGTGCTTGAACTAATTATATCTCACTATAACCTAGAAAATTTGCAGTCAGAAATATGAGAGTGCATTATAAGTTTACAAATAAATAAATATTAATATGAGGATTTTTGTTTCATTACATTATGGCTTACAATCAATTTAATAATATTTTTTACTACTATTAATATTTAGCAATTAAGTCTACAGCCAAACACTGATATTCTGTGCATCTTCCTCATAAGCAAGAAAAAAAATGAATTACAAAAAATCCTATGAAATGCATATTTATCCTGTTCAGCACATCTTCTTCCGAAAGTATGGAATAGTTAACATTTATGGTCTGCTCACTAATACATAAGAGAACTAAACCAACCCTTCAGGATACATGTGCATTCAGACATGTGTATGCATGTGCACACACAGAAGGTGTGCAAGATTAATGTACTTTGTTATAAACCAGCAAGGAAAATAAATCTCTAAAAGTAGCTTCTATCCACTGCTGAAAGTGAACATTCACATTGTTGTTCAAGTCCTGCAGGATTTGAAGCAACTGACTACTCAAGTATTTAACAGGAATGCTCAAGTGCAATCCTTTAAAGAGATTATCATATGTTAAGTGAGGGGCACTGGTCTTCTACACAAAGTATATATTGCATCAGGGAAATATATTTTAAAAGAAAAAGAAACTGCAATAAAAGAATTCAGGAAGTCTTAGTGTACCTTCACACTTGTTCTGTTGCTCTTATCAAAGAAGAAACATTCCTCCTAACATCTACAAGAAAAAAAATACATACTTTGGATCTAAAAATTGTGGAAGAAATAGATTCTGTTGATGAAAGCTGGACTTCAAACTGCATTATGTTAAAAGGAAAAGAAAACCAAACCCTCTGACACTCTGATTTATCTGTCTTTATGATCATTCCTTTGCTCTCCATGTCAAATACGTACTATACAACGTAAGTTTATCACAAATGTGTGCGGGACATCAAGAGGAAAACTGCAGCTTTTCTTAATTTCTACTGATAAATATACAGATAAATATATCTTAAAATTATATTAAATTCTGAATGAAAAATAGTAAGATGCTAAGCTGTTGCACAGTCAGTGATGCTCACAACATTGATGGACCAAGGAGTAGGAAGACTTTGCAATCTGGTTAAGCTTCCTTAAAATCAAATTGCAGATTTTCCTTATCTGAGGAGGAGTGGGCACTCATGAAATTTAAAACTGAATGAGAGGCATGACAGATTTTCAGTCTTTTGGCCTGAGTAGGTGAAGTAATTTCTCATATTTCTTTCTTTGTAACTGACAGGAAAGAAACACCTTTTGGGACTTGGCCAAGTACAATAATTCTATGTATTTGATATTCAGTCATATTTAACCGAGTAAAGATACTTTCAGTGGGAACATAAAGGTATCTAAAAGTGCTCAGAAACTATGCCAATGTGTTCCTGAAAGAAGTAGTTTCATATATGAGGCATGACACAACAGACTACCTTAACTAAAAAGAGTTTCTTTTTTTTTTCTTTCTTTCCTCATTGGTATTTGACTCTGACAGACCTCATGCCCACCAAACTCGTCCCACTAAAATAAAGTTCCATTGTACACACACCATTAAAGTAGTCAGACTGGTTAACAAAATTTAATATAATTGATGTCTAGCAAAGATAGATTATGATGGGTGTCACTCTTTCCTAATACAGGTGTTACTTATACATTTTCTAGATAAGCATTTAAACTCAACAGATGCCAAGCCAAAGATTAATAACAGCAATTTATGTCAGAACAAGAGAGTGCATCGTCATTTGCTTCTGTGAATTTTTTCATGCTGAAAATACAATATAAATTACTTGGAAGAGTTATTATAATCTTCTTAGGAAGAGATACATTAGTAAATTTCAAAAAAAAAGAACACACCTTGTTTACAATGGTGGATTTTGGTCTGATGACTTCTATATTAAATAACTGTTCTCCACCTCTTTCTGAAGGAAGATTCATTCAAATAACCTTTGATTATGCAGCCTGTAAAACTCATTGTTTTAATATTTGTAGCATTAACAGTGAAGAAAAAGAACAAAAGTCTGTAGTTAATGTTTATCTTACTGAAGTATGGAGAACTAACCTGTGTTACACATACAAAACTGTCTTTACTGACAAATTTGAGACCAATAATCATAGGAAGAGCTGTGTTAGTTGCACCTCTTTAAGTCATAGGACTGATACCCTCAATTGCTGAATAATTCTGATATGGTGTTTCTCTTAATTTTTCTGCAAGATTCTCAGGTACAAGTGTTCCAGAAAACAAGTACATCAGGTCCTGTGTAGCAGCACCTCATTAACTTCACCATCTGTCTTGGGTAGTTCCATATTAATCTACAGATTCATACCATGTTTTTTTATGTCAAAATGTCTAGCTGCGTGTACCTTGGTGATTCTTCCAGCTAACATCAGAATGAAAGTAAGTCCTCTGGAGGACCATCTGTCCTTTCCTGATACAATTCACATATCTGCTAGCAGGTGGCGTTATGAGCAGGGAAAGCTCTAGGGATCAAAACAGAGCAAGTATAAATACTAGTTCTGCTATTTATTTTAGTGGCAGCAGGACAGGACTTACTGCTTTTATGATTTTCTTCCTCTCTCTCTTGATTCTGGAAGATCCATTTTAAAGCTCCACCTTTCTAACTGTGGTATGCATTCCTAAAGGAGACAGCCTTACTCACTTACCTTTTCTTTCCTAACCCTTTTGTTTAGAAAATATTCTAAACCCTATTTTAGGTGCAAGATGTATTTCTATCACTCATTTTCTTAACTAGTTCTATTTTGATGCATAAAGACCATTAAAATTGTTTCCAAATAATAATTTGTCACTATCTAGGTCATAATTGATTTCATAATGTTTAGAGGGTTTCCATACTCCATTCTTGTAGATTATAAAGTATGTCTACCACTACTTGATGATAAGAACAGATAGAAAGAATATCACTGGAGAAATATCTAAGAGCCTCCTTTTTCAACAGTTCCTACTTGCTGTGAAAGAAATCAAGTTTAGTACTCACGTCTTCAATTTAATACTCCAGTAGCCCAAAACACTTATTGGGTTTTCTATTCAAAATAATGTTACAATTCAATTTCATTAAAATAATGGTTGCATTTTAGATGCCCTTTTATAACTAAAGCTATATATTGTGAGTTTAAAGTTTTGTGACAATGCAGTTTATAACACTATCACTTAGCTGATTGCATTTTTCTAACAGTCTTTGTGACTGTAAGATCTACAATAAATACATGGAGAAGTACAGCTAAGATGCTTAGCTTTCTTCAAAATTAATATATATGTAAGGATATATATTAACTCATCATAAACCTCAGTTATTTGGTTTGGAGAATTTTGAGAAAATAAAATATTTTATTGAATGCAATGTCATTTTCCATGTGTCCCCATTTGGTTGTCTTCATATAATGGATATCTTTGTATACTGAAACAAATAGCAAATATGATCTACAATGTGGGTTCATTGACATTTATGCATGTTCTTCCCTTCCAGTTGGCTACTTTGAAAGGATTAGTGAACAAGTAGGAAGTTTATTAAGCATCAACATCAGTAATTCTTCCCATCCACTTACTTTCTATATAAACCCTATTTTAGGTGGCAGATGTATTGCTGTAGCTCATTATCTTAATTAGGTCTATTTTGATGCATAAAGAATGCCATTAATATAAAATTATCTTAAAATACATAATTCTGGAAATAAAATAAAGTAATCTGGTAACAAAATGTTAATTTGCTCTGTTATCTAAACAGGTGATTAACTACAGGTCATAAGAGATAGCTACAGACACCCTATAAGGAGCAGCTGTCATGGTTTGGGCTTGCTGACAACTGAAATGACCACTCCCTCCTTCAAGGGAGTGCAGGAGGAGGGAGAAGAAGTGTTATGAATTTAAAAGAAACTGCAATAATGAAAATACTAATAAAAGAATTTAAAAGGGAATAATGATATAGAGACAATATATACAAAAATCTACCAGGCTCCTAGCATGACAATCAAGGGGGAAAGTCACAGACTGGGCTCACCAAAAGACAGAAGCTGAACTCTGGGACTGGATTCTTCAATGCATGAATTGGGATCAAAGGTAAAACACACAGTCCTTTAAAAAAACAGACTGTTGAAGACTGTTGAAGAAAGAGACTAAACACTTTGAGCAGGATGGAATACCCTGTTGGTGAATTTTGGGTCACATATCCTGTCTGTTCCACTTTCAACTCTCCAAAGAGTCAAGTAATGTAGTGACCTGACCTTGATTGTTACAGCAGTAAATATGAGCAAGAGCCTCTCATTCCTTGGCATAAGGAAGCAACCTACTGTCTTAAAAATACGTGGATGATTTCAGAGTTCAGTTAATTTGAAGAGTCTTTGCTGAAAAGTAAAATTACTGAATAGAAAATTGGTTCTGTTCAAACCAGGACAAGAGCTCAGAAATGCCATGTTTCAAGTGGCAAGAGCAGACATATTAATACTATGTAGGTGTGATTACTTTGAAATTTTTAAAATACCAGTAATATTTTGAGTTTAAGTACTTGAAAGCTAAGAAAGTCCAGGAGTAGAACTGTTACCAGAGGTGATATTTCACAATTACACACCTTTTCCCTATTTTTGCATTACAATCATAGAATTTTTAGATGATGGCATCACATTTTTTCCTAAGATGTCTTGTCTTGTACAGTAACAATGGAGAAGGCCTGAGAAAATCAGCTCTGTACAATAAAAACAGTTGTTTGTGTGGGATTTGTGCCTTGTTTGGTTTTAAATGTTGGACTGTGAGTAGGAAATTTTTACAATAACTCTTTTTTGGCATAAATATTTTTAGCAATACAATATTAAACTATGCTAATTTGTGTGAACAGAAGAAAAAAAATCACCAAGCAAACATCAGACAATTCCATTCCTGCAAACATTCACTCCTGTTTTCCTGTGTTGAGTATATAGATGTATATGCTGATATCCACCTCCTACGCCTCTACTTGAATCAGATAAGCTTTTGCACAGATTCCTTTTCTGGTCTTCTGCCAAAATCTTACACTTTGGTAAGAAGATAAGTTCTCTCCTTTTTCTCAGGCCATCTCATAAGCACACAGGGTCCTCTTTAGCTTCTTCAAAATGGATCCTTAAAAGGAGATAATTTTGTCCAGGTTTAGGGGCCATACAATGAAAGGTATTTTCCATTGGACTTCCTAGCAAATGTATGGACAATGGTTTAGTCAACAGTGTCAAATAACTTCAGGAAATGATTCAGGTAAGAGTTTCTTCTAGCTAAAGGAGTGACTGCAGATAGCTAATGAGTCTTGTGCACTCACCCTCAAATGAAATAATGGGATCAAAATTCTTATAGGAATCATAATGACACCGCTGCTTACAATCTTCCTAGCTGTAATCATAAATGTTATATTCTAGATGACATAGATCAAGATTTATGTTAGAAGTCAAGGGAGAATTTCCCAGGTAGGATCATTATGATTATTCATATTGAAGGAGTTGCTATTCTTATTAATTGGAGATGATTGATAATTTCATTTATTGTTTTCTCCATAAGCAAGCACTCTTCCACTACTGCAGATGACTCAACTGAAGAATAATAACCTAATATCCTGGCAACTACCTGGTTTTGCATCTCCTCAGCAAAGCAGTTCATTCCACAGTGAACTGAATCCAGGATTCTCTCCTCCCCTTTGCTTTAAGCAATACATTTCAGAACTGCTTTTATTCACATTTGATCCTTCATGTCTTGAAGTGGTGTTCAGCCACACTGGCTTAAGTTATCAAACTGTAATAGTGAATACATTTTTGAAAGAATGCATACATTCTGGAGGACTTCTTCCCATGTCATTCTTTCCCATGCACACCTGCATAGGCAGCCTAAGCTGAATTTATCTCGCAACCAGAGAACTCCTTGCAGCTTTGCAAAATCACTCATTAATGAGACTAGATCAAAGCCAAAGCAAGGATCATGAACCACCAACTTGCCTTGTAGCCAATTTGCATTCTTCCTTCCCTCTTCATTTATCTCCCTCTTTATGCTTCCCAGCCTCCAGGCATTACGTGAACATTGGGGAAAGCATGTGCTGCCTTCTTTATGTGTACACAGCAAAAGAGTCATACATACATTAACTGTGTTGTAACTTCCCACTCCTCTCTGCTTTTTCAGTTCTTTGTATAACATATTTCATAAAAATTCTAGTTTTTTACTTTTTCTGGGAAGAGTATTTCACTGTCTGACCTGTGCTGCTTTACCACCAAACAAAAATAGAAGCACACAGATAATTTGGATATTAAAACCCCATTGATAATCCTAAAAACTATTATTAGCCAAAGTATCCAAGGTAAAAACTTGATAAGGGAATGGGTGCATTCCCAGATCTCCCAAGAGATCATTTTTACTTTCAACTAAAAAGCAGGATTGCAGTCTGTTACCATGTCGTAGTTTAACCCCAGTCAGCAGCTGGAACCATGCAGCTATTCCCTCACTCCACCCCCAGATGGAATGGGAGAGAGAATTCAAAGAGTAAAAGTGATTAAAAAATTCTGAGTTGAGATAACAGGCAGAGCTAAAGCTGCACATGTGAATAAATAATGCAAGGAATTCCCTCATTGCCTCCCACTGGCAGGCAGGTGTTTAGCTATCTCCAGGAAAGCAGCACTTCTTCATTTGTAATTGTTACTTTTGAAGACAAATGCCACCATCCTTCCTTTTTCTTCCACTCAGCTGGATATTTTCCCTATGATACCATGGAGTCTGGAATATCCTTTCGGTCACCTGGAGTCAACCGTCCTGGTTGTGTCTTTCTGTGCATTCCCAGCCTACTAACTTGTAGGGTATTGTGAGGAACAGGAAGGGCTTTGACCACCTAGCCATACCTGAAAACACCAGTGAGCTACCAAAAGTATTTTTCATCCCAGATCTAAAATATAGCACTATACCAGATGCTAAAAAAAAGATTAACTCTACCCCAACTGAAACCACAACATAACATCATTCCATTTTTCAACTCCTAGTCTGAGTAAAAACATTAAAAGCTGAATAAGAAGTTCAAAACTTGTCTCCTTAAACAGCATCAGCCCATGGACCTGTTCCAAGGTTACAAAGTCAACTGGGTTAATAATGCTTCACAGGTAGCAACAGCTCTAATTCTGATAGCACAATGTCTACAAGTACACAAGAGAAGAGGATGTGGTCAGGAGCTACACACATTTTAGGGATGTTCATCGAAGGGACCTTAAAGATCATCTAGTTCCAAACCCTCTGCCATAGGCAGAAACACTTCCCATTAGACCAGGTTGCTGAATGCTTCATCCAGCCTGGCCTTAAACACCTCCAGGGAGGGGGCATCTGCAATCTCACTGGACAGACAACCTGTTCCAGTGTCTCAGCACCCTCACAGTAAAGAATTTCTTTCTTATATCTAGCCTGAATCCCCCCTTTTCCAATTCACATCCATTATTCCTAGTGCAGTGTGATCACAGATGTTGCTTTTTTCACCTGTATGTACAGTTTTTCAGATCTATTTTTGTTCCCAAACACTCCAAATTCCCTTTTCTCTGAAATCACTAGCAGCCCTGTACACATAAAGCAGAATGTGCATGAGATGGAGATGTGGGAAAGAAAACCAACAGTTCAAGTTGTAAGATACTAAGGACTATTATGAACAACCACAATGCAGAGGGGGGGAAAAATTAAATTTATCTGTATAATTAAAAAAAGAACTCCACTTCAATCATCACTGATTAGCTGGTTAATACTGTCAGCTGAGCAGCCAAAGAAATGAAGACTAGACCCTCTCAATTCAGGTGCTACCTCCAGGGCACGACAGAAACATGTTGGCAGAGGAGTGAGGAAACTTGCCCTAGTGCTCCTGGGCTATGCCTAGGGTTGTCTTTTTTTTTCATGTGCAATAAATTTACTAAAAATGGCATAAGAAGAAAAAAATGATGAAACATCTTGACAGTCTCTTTTAAAGTTTGTCAAAGATTTAATAAATTATTGGAAGTGCAGCAAGCCTGTCAAGGTGTAGATGGCTGTGTGCCTGAAAACCCTTCTATGCTGTCCATTACTAGAGCTAATCCAGCCCCAGGCTGGATTAATTTGTATGATGTTAAAAATCCCTTCCAGCTACCCAAAATTGTCAAAGTAGGCTAGCACAGACAGACTGCTAGGGAATACAGCCATTGCCACTGCAATAAGGAAATACAACTGGGTGTACACTCTTTCAACCCTATACAAGCTTTTTTATAGTTTCAAGGCTAAATCCTGGCCTCCTGTGCAGACAAAAAGTTAAGTTGAATTAAAAGAATTAGACTGATGGGGGAGGAAATTTATCCAGACTTTGGAGAGGGAAAGAGTACCTTAGAAATGGCACACTCATAACTGTTGACAGATGAGAAAGAAAAGACTTCCCCCTATTTCAACAGCAAGCAGAGACATCTTTTTAAAGTCCAAAATGGGGTTATTTATTAGTCATCGATGCATTTAACCCTATTGCTCCTTTTTCTCTTCAGATTCCCAAGCTGTATGGCCGTTCTGCAATTAACAATATGTCCTAGAGTCACATCCTATGTTAAAATAGTTGTCTAAACATCATAGAAGTGTGATAAGTGACAAAAATTCATGAAATTTAGGTATTTACATTACCTTTATAAGTTTAGGGAGGCCAAACAGGCAGATTATGGAAGAGAATGCCACTTCTTCAACACATTTCACCTGTCAGGTATAGATGTACACTGGAAAGTGGCTATAAAGTTACCCATATTCTAGCATCATGTTCATTCAAAAAATAGTCTTATGAAAACAAGACTTCCTAGTTAGGTATATAAAGAAAATAAGAAGTAATTCTTTTTTTTTATAATTCTTCCAGACTCTTAATAGGAAATATTTTCAAAACCTCAGCCAAAAAAATGTTAAAAATTGTAAGATATTTCTGTTAAATGTTAGTCAGACATCAGAGATTCAATTGCCTGACATTGTGGGTACGTGTGTATCTTTTAAATAGGATAATCTAGGATTCTGGTAGAATTTTTTCATGACACTACTAGCAACTGCAATTCAAAATATCAAGTACTCTGACATTCATATTACTAGTAACAACAGAATTGGAAACATGTATTTCATGTTTCAGGAAGGAAGTCAGGGTTGTAAACCACTTTATTGTTCCTGATTACTTGGAGTCCTGTTGCCATTGCAGTAGTCATTCCCAGTCTGAACATTTCTGAATGGAAATTAGATGCAGAACACCATATATTTCCTTGATTAGCTTCTAAACTAGAGAATGACTTACAAGCAGCTGAAGGGAATATGCTGCAACCCCACACCATTAAAACTGATGCAAATTTAGAAGGATTATCTTCCAGAACTCTGTATATTCTGGATACCCACCATGGTAATTTGAGAATAACTATTAACTGAAAGTTGTATTTTTGATACAAGACCATACTTTTTGTGTTCTTTGTGTTACATTTCAACTAGGAAAATATGAGAGGTAACTTGATGGTCTACAGGAAGGGATATAAAATGTCTTGATCCTGGCCAGTAGCTAAGGCTGGGGTACAGAATGGCAGAACTAGGAGTAATGGATGCAAATTGAAAGAGGGTAGATTTAGGCTGGATATAAGAAAGGAGTTCTTTACTGTGAGGGTGCTGAGATGTTGGAATAGGTTGCTCAGATGTGTATGTCCCCTCCGTGGAGGTGTTTAAGTCCAGGCTGGATAAGGCACTGAGCAACCTGGTGTAGTGGGAGGAGTCCCTGCTCATGGCATGATCTAGTTTCAACCCAAACCAGCTCTGTAGAGAAAGACTTGGGTGTGTCAGTTGATGACAAACTCAACATGAGCCAGCAGTGTGCACTCGCAGCCAAGAAGGCCAACCAAAACCTGGGTTGTATCAAGAGGAGTGTGACCAGCAGGTCAAGAGAGGTGATTTTAGCCCTCTACTCAGCACTGGTGAGACCCCACCTGGAATATTGCGTCCAGTTCTGGAGCCCTCAACACAGGAAGGA
>VZTY01012571.1:609215-650602 GCA_013400935.1 Turnix velox | reverse complement strand
CAGCCTGGTCTACTGGGAGATGTCCCTGCCTATGGCAGGATGGCAGGAACTCGATGATCTTTAAGGTCCCTTCCAACCCAAACTATTCTATGATTCTATGATTCTATGATTTTGGTAGCTCTGCCCTATGGTTGTATGAGGCTTGGACACTCCATTTGCACAACAGATAGTTGGATGTAAGTATAACCTTTCCTAATCTGATGTCACAAGAGAAACATTCAGTGTTTTGAAGTACTAAGAGGCTACCAAAGTGAGTACAAAAAGAAAATACAACTGAAGGGATAAACAGACAGGAAGGTATGAGAGGTAGTAGAAGAGGAAACTGAGAAAGGAAAAAAGAAACAGATGTCAAAAGATTTCAGAAGGTTCAGTTAAATGGTGGAATAGGCTATGCCTAATAACCACACATATATTTCAGTGTATGTTTTGTCTCTTATCTTCATTCACTCCTTTTTCCTATAGGTTTATTGTTCCAGAAATCTGTAGATATTTTGTAACAGCATACGTATCACATAAATTGATTCTGAGTAATCAAACTTAGCAAGAATTTTTCACTGTTTGTGTGTACTGCAATTCATTTGCAGAACAAACATCACCGAAGATGGTAGAGCCTGAATATTACTGGAGGGGATAATCAATGTGGCCCAAAAGAAACAATGAAACTCAAAATTGATACACACTATATTGTGTTAGATCTATGAAACTGGAAATAAGCATAATCATGCTTATAAACAAGATTATTTACTTTTTGGGACTAATCTTCTGCTTCTGTGTTATGTAGCCACTATCTCATTTGAAGAGATCACTACTCAGAATTATCATGGAAAGCCATGCTTCTTGATCCAAAGCATTGGAGTTTAGTTTTCTTTAGTCTTCCAAAAATGAAATGGTACAGTCACTGAAAATCAAGAGCAAACAAATACTTTTAATAAATAAAGCAGAGGGGAGAACTGATTATACTAAACATTAATGATGGCAGGAAAAACTTATACATCATGAGAGGTGTATATTTCTTCTGGAAATTAGTGTACACTAGTAACCACTAGTAAAATCACATTTGAAGCACATGAGAGAGTTAAAGTACACTATTTTTAAGATTACATCCATAATTATGTCAGAACATTCATATAATAAAACTCCTGTAATAATAAGCTGTACCATAGTAGACTGCTCTTACTTTTCTGTGTTCACAAACCAGATAATGACTTAATTTCTAGCAGCTAATACTCGCATTCTGGATACATTCAAGACAAGGCTTGATGAGTCTATGAACACCCTGATCCAGTACAGGATATTCCTACTTACTGCAGGGGTGCTGGACTAGCTGATCTTTGAAGGTCCCTTTAAACCCTATGATTCTCTGGTTCTACGATTCTCTGGTTCCCTTCTCTTAGTCTGTCCTGTTATGTAGAATTTGGATCCTCCTGCAAATAACTTTCCTGTGCTTCTGATTACTAAAAATTGTTTCCAAGGCTATTTTACTCAAGAGATATAAACAAATATATGGGGTAGAGGGTAGATTTAGGCTGGAGAGAAGAAAGAAATTCTTTACAGTGAGGGTGGTGAAACACTGGAACAGGATGCCCAGAGAGATTGTGGATGCCCCCTCTCTGGAGGTGTTTAAGACCAGGCTGGACATGGCACTGACCAGCCTGATCTAGTGGGAGGTCTCCCTGCCTATGGCAGGGGGGTTGGAACAAAATGATCTTTAAGGTCCCTTCCAACCTGAACTATTCTATGATTCTATGAAATAAGAAAAACCTCAACACTAAGGAAGTCACAGAATTTTCCAGGAATTGCTGAACTAGCCTCTTGACAGAGTATAGCCACTGAAAATGGCTTGTTTACAAAAGACAGTTTTTCTGTCTGTGGATATCCTTGATGTGAGCAACACAATGCTCTTTGCTTTTGGCTATCTATAGCCAGTGTCTGACTTAAAAACTAAGCAATACTGGAGCAGTCTGCCTAATCTTTGCTCACACCCACAGTGCTAGTAAGGAAAAGGGGAGGGAAAGAAAAGGGAAGGGAAAGCTATATAAAAGAGGATAATCTCAACAATCAAAGCACGAGGGAATTGCCTTTACTGCAACAACCAAAGAAAAGTGGAGAAACTGAATCCAAAAGCAATGTACTGTAGCCAGAGGTGTCAGAAGTAATATCATTTGACTCAAGCTTGACAATTTAGTGCAGTAGTAGCTCTCTTCTAAACTTACTGCCTTTGTACATTTCTCAATGCAATCCTATTCTTCTATTATAGAAGCTGCATGTGCATCAATATGTCTCTCTCTCTTTAGTTTCTTTTATGGTTATGACTGGTGTGTAATGTATTTTTCTCAATGTTTCCCCTGTAACGATCTCTGTCTCCCACCAAGCCCACAGTGTAAACAAGATGTGACATTACTGCAATGCAGCCATGTTTAAATTGAAATATCATAGAAAGGACAACACATTTCAGCCCTCTGCTTTTACAGTAGTGAAGAGTTATTCAGTATTCAGTAGTCACTGCTTACTGCTTTCATCTGAAAACCATGAATGAGGGGATGGTATTTAATAAAAGCCTTTACAGCTGATAATCGGGTGACAAATCATAGTCAGGGCCTTTACAAAATACTTTAAAATAAAGTTGCACTTGTCAAAAAGCAGATGAGCATATTCCTGTCCTGTTCAGTAGGTAAGTATGATACCTACAGGCCTTTTCTGATTCTGTTTTAACTTTCCATAGAGGTTTATGTGGATTTAAACTAGAAAAAGTGAATAGAAACAACCACCTGGTTGACAGAGAGACAAAGACTGGTTCCAAAAGATTCCCATCATTTTTTTAGGAGAAATTTCATGCTAGAACCAGTCCACATTCCAGATTGATGCAAGCAGAGCACAGTGAAGCTATAATGACAAGCATTAACATAGAGAACATGGGATGTTGCAGTTGACTCTGCCTCACTCACTGCTATTGCATAGTGGAGAAAAAGGCCTATTAATTGTAAATTAATAGCTCTTACACTCCACATCAGTTACTCTTAATGCAACTTTTGTCTGATTTCTCTGTTATTCATTCTTTTGAGTTAGTTATGGTTTGATGAGGAGACAGAATCTGGCCTCCGGAGGAGCTGAAGTATTACAACTAATGTACACAAATAAATATTACTCCTATTAATTGATACAGGTTGTGAGAGGCAGTAGTCCTGACCTGGGCAGAAATGAGAAAAAGCTGTTTCCCTTCAGTCTGTAACAGTAATATCTATTTCCAACAAATAATCACACATTGAATTTAATTACCAGGTTGGTGTTAGATATCAGGGAGGATACTCTTCCTTCAGCTCCATTTTCGAGTATCATTCTTTGATTCCTTTCCCTGTCTTCTTTTAAATTTCTTGCATCATTAAGTATTATTTATATGGCAGTTTGGTTTAAATTTCATCCTGAAATATCAACTCTCTGATATGAAAATTTCATTTTTCATTAAAAAATACAAAAAAATGTGTCTAAGGTAAAAGTTATGGAAGCAATGCACTTTGGAACCACTCCCTTGAGTACTAACACAGCTCTGAAGAACAAGTACAGAGCTTCTTGCAGTTTCAAGGAGAAGGATTTAAAGTTCTCTGTATTTTATTCATGATGGCTTCATTCATGACATTCATATGCTTTATTAGCAGTCTGCATTATCACTAATAATCTAAGTCTTTCTCCTTAGGCTCTGAAACACCTACCTGGCCCTGTAACATTTTTGTTTGGCAGCAGTTTCTGTGTAGATTACTTGTACTTTTTTGATTCCTGTTTATGGTCTTATGAGATAGATCAAGAAAGAGACCACATGGGAGAAATAATCAGGTTTAGCTGTTACTTTCATTAATTTTTCTTACATTTTTGAAATCTTTTTTCAGTTCTTAACCATACAACCACTGTGATTTCCTGAAATCCTCCATGATCATTGGTAGACATTCCTAATTGCCACTTCATGTATTGGTGCTCTTTTTCAAGATTGTATGTTATCTATAGGCATTATTTCTTCTGGTGAAAGATACAGTTTTTAGACATTCTATGAAGACTCATTTACATTAATACACAGAATTACTCAGATATTTCAAGAGAAATTATTTTATACATTGCTATTCAAACAAGAAGCCTACTTTCAGTGTAAATCAAACATAATTACATTCTCCACACTTCTCCAGAGAAAACCTCCTGTACCCATATCCTTATTATCAATTTCAAGTTATTGTAACAGAGACTCTCAAGAAAAACAAAATACCTCTCAAAGACCCATAGAACTGATTTTCCAGAGACAAAAAAACTATTCTCCAACTGTTCTCATTCTGGGTTTTCATCTGACTTGAGCAGAACAAGCTGCACTTTTGAAGTTGGAGAGTTTAGATTCAGTTTTTGTTCTGTTCTTGGTTATTATGCTCAAGCTGGTAAAAAGAGTTGAGGAGAAACAGGCACCAGTCTCTTCTGCACTAGACAAAAAGAGCTGATCATTGCTTCAGCCACATGATAACCCTTTTGACTAGAGTTTTTATTAGGACAAGCAATTTACTTGTTGTTGCTTTTGTTTGGAAGACAGAACAATCAAATAAATTCATGGTACTATATTTTGATAGCAAATAGAGGTAACTGAGACCATGGTATGATAAGTTAAACAGTTCCCAGTGTAAATATTTATTATAAGCACTGACTGATAAGAAATGTTGTGGTATTATCATATGCTCATTGACCTCTGTCTATTCAAGCTGCTGCTGAAAACTTATCTGTTATAAAAGAGCAAAATAATTCTGTTGGAAAACAGAACAATGAGGAAGTATTTTCATAAAATTGAGCTTTATCATCTAACTACTTGGCCTATGCAAGGCACACTTCTGAGGAGATATAACTGGTATTGAACCATCAACTCTAACTCAAATATCCACATAAAAATTCAGATAATAGGAGCCTGAATACTTCTCCAGTTGAGAGAGATATGTGGGTCTTCACAAAAATGAGATAGATCTGCCTAAGCAGATGGTGCTACTGGATCACAGATTACTTTTTATGTACTAAGTGTGCAGTCCAGTTCTACCACATCAGTTACTTCCAAAATTACTGCAATGACAACTGTGAATATTCAGGAAATGTCATTTATTACTGTCTTAGAAAATAATACTGGAAAGTAAGAGTCTGCACAAATAAGCCTCTTTGTATGTGCTGGCTCTGAGGGGTCTCTGTGTAAAAAAAACATGAATAAACTTGTTGCATCTTTGCTTGAGGTTCTAATACAGTATGTTGCATACTTTTATTTGAGCATCACTTGCTCAATGTACATTTTATAAAGTACTCTGTCATGTCTTTCTCTTTGGGATCACTGTTATTTTCTGTGGAAGCATCCCGAAAAAGTTCATTTTACAGCATATAAGAATATCTCTGATATTAGAGCTGAAGGGACCCCTTTTTTTTGGTCAATTCTACTGTAACTTGGCATTGAAGGACAAGTATTTTAGTATTTTAATATCTAGTGAGAAATATAATCAGTAATGCAAATGATAATTTAATGACATCAGCATGGAGTCATGGGTTTTATTTTGTGATTTTGTACTCCCTAGGATTCCCAACTGAATATGTTTCAAAAAGTGATTTCATGAGGTCTACATTAACATACACAATTCCCTCTCTGCAGAATGTTGCTGTATTTCTTTTCCTGCCCAGCATATTACAGAGAATAAAGTCTAAGTCCAAACAACAAAATAGGATTCTAAAAGGTTAAGGACCCTCTGATCAGAGTATTAACTCCTTGGTTCACAGATGAACTGTTGTGCTTCCAAAGTTTTGTGTTAAAAGTTAATAGGCTTAAGATGATCAATCTCAGCTGCACTAGACCTTTGGTAATTTTGTTTCTATCATCAAACAAGCCTTATGGGGTCAAATATAGTGATAGTTCATAATGAAGCACTTCATATAGAAGCAGCTGTCTCCTCACCTGTTTCCCAGCCCATCTAGAGGCCAGGAGAAATTCTTCAATTTAGCAAGCAAACTTAAGTCATTATTAGAAATGACAGGGAAACCTGATGAAATTGTACTTTCAATTGGAAAACAAAATTGCAATCAGACCAACATGATTTCCTCATGGTCTGACCATGCTAATGCCAAGTCGAGACATGGGCAAATGTATTTAAAAGTCATAATGGAGTATTACCATGCAATCTCTTTTTACTGGCCCTTATTAATATAAAACTTCAATTTGCATGTAAATGCGGTCAACTTTCATATCATCAAAATACATGAGGCCTGGGAAAGTAATGAATTGAAGTTTGATGCAGCAATTACTGACGTTTATAAAGAATTTTAAAGAGGTCATTCTAGCCTTGACTGAGAAAATGAGGAAATCAACAGGGAATATTGTCAATATAGCAACAGTGGGAGTTGGAGTCAGTCCCAGGTGTTAGAAGGCCAGATGATGATTAATAGAGAGGGAGTATGAAGCCTTTCACTCAGAAGGACTGGGCTGGACCTGAGGCTCAATAACAGAGCTCTCATGAAAAGGTTCTTGCTGGGTTCCCACTTTAGCTGCCTCGAAATGTGTTCCAGAGGGAATAAAGTAGCAAGTGTTTATGAGAGAGAGCAGTGCTGAAGGTTTAATTGGGCTCCACATCCTTTCAGCTCCCTTCAGTAGTTGATATTCAGTTTAACCTTTTTTTCCCCACCTCAGATACTCCAATGCCACTGGGATTTTAATAAGGCACTAACTTGATAGCTTGGAAAAACACTGACTTCATTGCTAAATTAAGTTAAACTGCCTTATTGTGTCCTAATGACAATTTATAAATCTCTTGATATATGTAGAAAGCAAACAAAAACCTAAAAAAAAAAATTTATCTTGCTTAAACATTTTTTAAAATAAAAAACAAATCGAGGATTTTTTTCCCTTCTTTGCCTGTTCACAGAAAAATTTCAGTAAGTGAAAGGAATCATTGCAGAAATGACAACTCAGCTCTACAGCAAGGACTTTTTTTAAAGGTCCCTCTTTAAAATCAGATCATTGTGAAGGATCAGGCCCCAAATTCCTGTTGCTGGCTGGGACTGACATGTGCAGTGTTGGCCAACTGACTTCAGCATGTTGCGGCTTAGTTTTCCCATCTATAAATAGAAATCTATAATGTGTTTAGCTTCACAGGATTGAGGATGAAGATTAATTAATAAATGTTTATTAAGTGCTTTGGGATCTTAAAGTAGAAAGTAATAAATACTTTTCTAATTTCTTTGTGGATTTTTTTTTTACTGTTCTCATTAAAAGCTAGCCACATAACCGGTAAACTCTTTCTTCAGCACAAATAAAATCAAGGTCACTGGTAAGGATCAAGGAAAAATAAATAATGGAATAAAAATCAATTCATCTACAGAACATGATTAATTTCAGTTTTCTTAATTCCTTCTACTCCTGTTTTCTCCTTTTGTTTTCAAAACCTAATTTTCAGCTACTCTATTTCAAATAAATCTCCAGATTAGCTAAACATTTTAGGTTACATTAATTAAAGTAAGATAAGTAATTACATTCAAGATGCTTTGGATGCTACAGTATATTATTCTTATAGAGAAAGTTTCAATGGAGTTTAAGAAGAAGTAATCAAAGTATCTGAACAGCAATTTGAAACATTATTATAGGAAGTATTTTTTATCATCTCTTCTAATTTTCATAGGAATGCTTTTGCTGCTCTGTAGCACGTAAACATTTGAAAATATTCACAGACAAATGGAAATTTTCAGAGCAGAGCATCTCTTTCCCTGTTACCAGGCTTATAGACAGAGTATTGTCCCAAGGGATGGGATAGTAAATCAATGTTTAAATTTCTATAATGCTTGAGATTCCTTGGCCTAAACATTTGTAACTCAGTAATCTGGACTACTGTTATTTCGAAAGCAAGGTTGAAAGGATTGAAGAGGCCACATTTATGGTTTGCTACACTATTCTGGTTTCCTAATCACTTTCCTGATACATCTACAGGATCCAATATCTATATGGGCAAAGGTAAAATTTTTAAGCAGAATAGGAGTGAATACTAAAATACTAAAAATAGCAACAGTGCAGGGAAGGTACTAGATTTATTTGAAGCTTTACATAAACATTAAGCATTTCTTATCCTGTTCTATGAATTAACAGTACCATTATGCTTGTAAAAAGAGTTGTCAATTGTTACTAATGTAGTTGAATTTGCATTATTTGGTATTTGCTTCAGTGTTTGACACCAACATAGTTGCCTCCTAGTACCTGAAGGGGGCCAACAGGAAATATGGAGAGGGACTGTTTGTCAGGACATGTAGTTGTAAGACAAGGGGCAATGATTTTAAACTAGAGCAGGGCAGCCCTAGATTACACATTAGGAAAAAATTCTTCACCATGAGGGTGGTGAGACACTGGAACAGGTTACCCAGAGAGGTGGTGGAGGCTCCATCCCTACAGGCATTCAAGGCAAGGGTTGATGAGGCTCTGAGCAACCTGATTTACTGCAAGATGTCCTTGCACACCGCATGGGGGTTGGATTAGGTGGCCTTTGAAGGACCCTTCCAACTTTATGATTCTGTGAATCTGTGGTGTACCTAAGCTACACGATAACAGCATAAATATATTCTACAAAATGATGGTTTCCTTCCCAAAGACCTTACACTGTAAACAGCAGAAAAGGACAGCACTAGAAATTCAATAGATTGAATGCAAAGCAGCACTAGCTATATTCAGCAGCATAAAATCTCATCTTTCTCAGCACTGATGTATGATGCATAGGTATCTCAAACATACATGTACACATGTACATGAGCAGCACAAGAGATGAGAGAAATTAAAAAGAACAATGATATCTTTCAGGTTTTTTCCCCTCTGAAATTTATTATATTAGACCAAAGAAAGAAAAAATACTATTTTTTTTAAAGTTTTAAAGTCTACTCACAAGTTCTGTATAATTTTTCTTAAGACCCTTCTAATATGACCATTTGGTTTGATTCCACATTTATTTATGGGACTTACTCTCGTTATGGAAATATTCAGATGCATTTACTCTCAGTCTTAATTAGTAGATCTTTTTCAGTAGAAGCAGAGTATAAATTTGCTTCTAACTGGCTTGATAATCTCATTGCCATTACTATATGATGGTTTATCAAGCTGTTAATTTGTGAAAAACTGATCATGATCACATGCAGTTTGAAATTTATATCCTTGCATTTCATTTTGGCTTGTTACTGACAATTAACAGTTTAGTCTTCTTCCTTCATTGCCCCTGAATGAGGAAGGTTGTTTTAATTGTGTGCTTTCCATTGATTTCAGAAGAATTAATGAAACACAATCATCATCTGTGACAATTTAAGCCTAACTTCATCATTAATAATATTTGTATTAATCTTCCATAGTTAATGTGGACATTAACCACAACATCTTTGTATTCTTTAAATTTTTTTGCTCTTGTTTGAGTGACATAACTCTTTACAAGACATCCTGAAATCTTCTCTGCATTTATTGTTTTTGACCTAACAGCATGCTTATGGTCCCTAGTGAGCACAGAACTCTGTTTCTCAGTCCATCCCAATGAGATCTATAGGAATTCTTTAATAAGAATTGTTGAAATTATTTTGATTCAGCATTCTGGCCAACCTGAAACCAGCAGGAGCAGCTGCCTTATTAGATACTACTGTTTCAAAAAAGAATCTGTAAAGATGAGAAGCATGAACAAAGTGTGTAGCCCTTCAGTGTAGTTTTCTTGATTCCTTGTGTAGTGCTTCTGGTTTTGCTGGTACAGTTCACAGTCATATGGTATCACTAGAATATTCTGCAACACAACACAGAATTGAAAACTTGATAAAACTGATAAGTGAAGCACATATTAGTTGAGATTTGTATTGAACTCCATATAAAAATAAATAAGACAAGGAATTCTGTACTGATTGCATTATTCCTTTTCATATTTAATTCAACAAAACCACTCTGTTTTAGAATCCACTTCTTACAGATATGTCAATGTCTTCAGAATTCAGAACTACTTTGTAACATAAACCAGAAACGTTGCTGTAGAATTGAAGTAGTGTGCTGCCAAGTAGAGATGTCTTTGTGGATAAAATAGTTTTATTTTATTCTTTTGTGCCAACAAAAAAGACATCAAAATTATAAAAGTAACTTTACTGTAATATTTATGAATTCCATTGAATTCCACATTTTCATTATAATTTTTCTGAGGATGAAATCTACTTTTTAGTTCTGCAAATATTTTTCATGTTTGCTGTATTTGTCACAGCCCTATCATCTCCAGCACTGGAATCAGAGCCTGTATATCATAGTGGCACCATTTCCCCCTTTTTTTTATTTCTCTGGCTTTACTAAATCTCAGTTTCATTGTGATGCTTTCTTTTCTCTCTCTTTCTTCTTTTCTCTGCAATCCTTTTTAAAATCTTTTCCTCCTTTCTCCTACTAATTCCTGTATTTCCTAATCTTGTCCCACATTCTCATCAGGCAAAGAGTTTTGATAGGCAGATTAATTCTATGTGAAAACAACAGATAAGAGAAAGAAAAATTTATATCTATGCAAAGCAAAGGGTTTTTTTCTTTTACATATTGTTTAACCCTTCAGAGATCAGTGAGGCTGATGTCCATCAGGCAGTTAACAGGAAAAAATTTTGACAGTCTAGAAGCAAGCTGTTGGGATGCCTCTCTAAACCTCATTTCCAAGGAAAGTATGGAAAAGATTTCAGGATGATAGATATTATAAATGTTTTTTTAAATATTTTTGTGCTGAGGCACCAAAACTTACATTGGACATAGATACACCAGCCAAAAAATCACCAAGAGGGCATGAAATAATAGTTTCCATCTAACCTCTCTGAGTTAACCAGACTTGATATTACTAAACCTTAGTTACTATTACTATATATTAAACTGTCATTTTGATTAACATTACCTGTAATCCTTTGCAATGTCATTCTGCCTAGAGACAAATATATATGAGTTTATAAACAGGTAATTCTGTTTTGTTATGATTCAGTTTTTGTTTGTAAGAAACTCATCTTTTTGCAACACTGATGACATCAAGAGGAATTACTGTAGAATTCAAAGGTAGTGCATCTATGTTGACAGTTCAGCAGTGTATATTGTTTAATTTTTAATCTGATGAGCTATATCTGTGGCTAATGTAGTTTGCATTTAAAGTCCTTAGAGCTCATTTATTGTACTGAAATTTTGGAATCAAGCTTGGGTTTCAAAACAGAAAAATAAATAAAAGCTTGAAATGTTAATTAAAGAATTAGTCTAATACATGTTGGAAATACTATAGAATACTTGAAGTTATTTTTAAAGTTTTTCTCTGTAATTAATATGACTGGTTGACAACAAACCAAGAAGTGATCAGAATGATTCTCTCTAACAATGGGGTCTAAATTATAATGATATTAATTTTACATGAATATAAAAATGCATTTGCAGCCTGAGTGTAGAAAATTAAAAAATATTATACCTCAAATTACAAATTTTTGAATGGTATTACAACAGTGATCAGAACACAGTCTTGCAACCTACATTCATAAATATGCTGCTACTCACAGAGTTTGAAAACACATGAATGGCCTTTCCATTTGAGGCCAGCTGTGGATCTTCCAAAGAAATATTCAAGGAAACAGGTTTGGGATGGTTCCAGAAAGAAGTAAAAAAGAAGTAAGGAGTGTTTTAAATTTCTGAGATGCAAATTAGATTAGTTCAAATATTGGACACATCAGACAGTCCAGAATCTCCTTCAGTGTGAAGAGTTCTATTTCTATCATGGTTTCCATCTTTAGCTGATTTTTATGTCAGTAATTTAATGTGACATAAATACCATGTAATGCCACAACAGCCAGCTTAAGGCTAATTCCACCATTTTTATTAATTATTCTTCTTTTCTTACAGTTGAAGCAGAGTAGAGAAGACACCTTTGCCATTTTTCTTTGTTTCATTTGTGCACTTAAGTTTATGATATCATGTGGATGGAAATGTGCCCAGAGTTTCAAATCGGGAATCAAGGTGTAACACATTTTATTCAGAGCATAAGTCAAATCATCTACAATAAAACACCTTTGTTCTCATTCACTTAGATTTAATTGAAAAAAAAAATCCAAAACTGAAAACAAAAACATAATCATAGACAGCCTTCAGGAAAAATTATTGGTCAGATCACCATGTAAGCAGCTGTTTAGAAGCCAGAATACCTGAATAGACACTGACAAAGAAATTTCTCATTCCCTGGACACACTGAAACATTGATCATGACAGTCTTAGGAGAACCAGACCACATATCTGATAGTCCAGAAGCAAAAAGCAAGAGAAAATGTTTTCAAGAACAGTTCCTCTGGTAGGCACACAACAAAAGAAATTGAAATTTTTGCCAAAACTATGGTAGGATCATCACTTCCTCTGAAAATGTTTAAATCATGGTGTTGGCTATTCTGATGACATCATGGCCTTGCCTAAAAGCAAGTTTTTATTAAGTTTTTAGGCCTGAGTCTTTCAGGGATGGGATTGGGCCATCTTGGAAGATCTCAAAGTGAACAGTATTATCCATCATCCTTTGACATTTTCCAGCTACTGTGATTCTTGCAACTCTTCATGAACAGCAAAAGAATGTATAAAATTTGCTACTGTTCTAAGCAGTAATTTTTACAAATCTTTCTTATTTTTTCAGTTTTGCATTACTGGTAGAAAAGGTAATCAACCCATCTGGTTAAATGCAAAGACTTAGAATTAGTCTCAAGTTTATCACTGGTCATGATAAAATACAGTAAGATTTAATTTACAGTAGGATTTCATTCTTTAATCACAGCTACTATAAAATAGCACTAGGGCAGTGTCTTACTGTTGCTGAAGTTCAACATTTCTTAAAAGCAACCATAAGTGTGACAGGAATGTTAATTTTTCTCTTCAGTTGTATCTGGACATTTGGTTTTATGAGAACTGCATGTCTAAAGCAGATTGTGCAAGAAGCAGCTGCTCTAAAAACCTGCATAAACCTAGAGTAGCTTATTTTTCCACAATCTTTATTACTTTTTAACAATCTTTATTACTTTCTGATGAAACAGCTCAGCCTAATACTACATTTTGTTTGTCCTGGAAAGCTGTTGCTGTCAGTATTTTGAGGCAAGCCAACAAAAAATATCTTATGAAGTACATAAACACATTAAGCTTTTTGACAATATCATGCTCTCAGAAAGTGATAGTTTTTACCTTGCAGGGACTAGAGAAAGTATTATTGAAAAAATATATTGGATCTCAGACCACTAATTAGTTGTTGAGAACTGACAGCTATATTATTAGTGGGGAGTGTATGCTTGTAATTTCTTGCTTTGGCTTCCTTCTTGTGCTGCTGCAAAGTCTAACTGAAGAGAGTGCTGTGCTCAGAAGCACTGATGGTTTTGTGGTATCCACTCTTTTTTTAGTTCCTAATCTAAGAATAAATGGATTGGGTAAGATATATAGCATGAGGAATCTTTTGTGTGGCGTATGCCTATGAAAACAGAGTGGAGTGACTAATTCAGACACACAGGCTATGCAAAGAATAAGATAAGTCATTTTATAAAAAGAAAAATAGTTGAATTTTTAAAAAGAAAACAAGAATAAGAGGGAAAATAATTTTGCATTAGCCTGAAAAATAGGCCATTTTAACAGTGATTAGAATTGTACATATGTTATTTGTTTAGAAATTTAAAATTATGTGTATATATATACTTATGACCTAGTTAAGTGGATAGGGAAACTTGTACAAGTAAAACATTTCATATATGCTGAATCATCAATTCAGACGCTGAAAAAAACCTGTTGAGTCAGGGGCTCATCATGTCATAATGATGTCCTAGATCTTTCATCACAGTGGAGTTCTAAGATTCTGAGCTGATTTTGCTGAGTTTTTGCTTATTATGAGTCATATTCTGAGCCACAAATCCAAATAAAATTTAATTAAATTTGTCTTTTTTAAGTGTTTTATGGAGTTGAAGAGGCATTCTGCACTACTAAAAATAATTTTAGAGTTTATAGTTGAAGAATAAAAATTGATATTTCCCAGATAACCTAGAGATGATGAGGCCAAAGAATAATTCTCATTATGATTAATTAAATTCCTCATCTCATTTAAATAACACAGCACAACAAGATGTTGAAGAAAGAATACTGGATCATCAATTTAACAGTTGTGCTTAGAGTCTTTACAAATTAGCAAAATATTTGATAATACCTGTTTTATTCACCCACCTACTGAAGTTTAAGACACAAAGAGTTCAATAGGCAGGACAGAAAGGCAAACATCCTTTAATTTAACTAAAACATGAGAAATAGGAGACTGAGTTCATCTATTGTAGATGGAACTATGCAAGCTGTTTCTCAGATAAGAATCTTATTTCAAGGCAACTGTTTTCCAAATAAATGTTTGTAAATTACTTTAAGTAGAGAATAACGATTTCAGCTACCTTCTAAGAAGACAGAACTGGATCAATAGGATTTTCCAGTATAAGATATGCTATCTGTAAATGGTAAATATAATTTAAAATATTTTTCGCCTGTCTCATAGGATTCATGTCTTGTTAGTTAAGTGTACCAATAGAGTTGGAAATATATGATGTCTTTTTCTCAGGAAATTATAGTCCCTCAAGTAGAAAACAAATTTTACCCTCCACAGTGCTGTGTCTTTTTATTGTTTAGCCAATTAAAGAAAATAATGTTTTAATATAACTCCTGTGAATTTTCAAATTTCACCAGTGACATTCCTGTTGTCCCAGGAGTCCTCAAAGGTAACCAGAGGAAAATTATTCTTAATCTCAGGGTAAGAAAAAAATGCTTTTTAATGAAGTTTTCTAACTTCATATTTTATTCATATCCACCTTATACTCACAAATCATTTTGATGTAGAATGCACTGAAACATTTAATGAATTAATTCCCTGGGTTTAGATACATTTCATAATAGATAGTCTCACTTTTACACTGTATTCTTAGACTTGTAAATAAGCAAATCCAATACACAATGCAGTACAGTAAACAACAATCATAGAAAATAAGAAAAAAACCCACACATTCTGGTGATCGATGCTGCATTTTTTTGAAAAGGAGGCCTCAGGCACTTTCATTTATACCCCATTCGCCTAGCTTTTTAGCTCCCATATGTCAAGAATACAGGCAAGTGAGAGGCAGAATTCTCCCACCTCAGATGTGAGACCTAAGTGAATTATTTAATAAACTCTCCATTCTCAGACAGTCTCCGCACTATTGGTGAATTCTACAGTCAGAAAAATGGTAGTACCATGTCCTCAACCCTTTATGTGAAAGCCAAGAGGACCAGAAGAGGGTTATTTTTGAGCACACAGCTCTGTCCTGCTTTCCAGGCTTTGCATGGGTAATTTCCTTTTCACATGCTACAGACTCTGTAGGCATCAACTTGTGTGAGGAAGGCCATGGTCTCTCTCCCTCTGGAGGGAGTCAACTTTACTTACTTTTTTGTGACACCCACAAGAGCCAGCCTTTCCAAGAACAAACCCTGTTGTGTAAGTGAGTGGAGAAATATCAGCTGATCCTCACAGAGAAGCCATCTCTCCCCAGAAGAATGGCATGCTGCTCTCTGCAACATCTGGTCCTGCAAGAATATTACACTAAAGACAGTTGTCTTCAAAGTGAATATTTACCATGAAGGAGAGAGGAGTTGGGAAAAGTCTTCATGGGATGGTGATCACGGTCTCTCACATTAAATGCACTTGTAATCCCTCTTTATCAGTAGTCTTTGGTTACTCAAATGAAATGAAATACTAAATAAAATTTTAAAATATGGAAAGAAAACAAGACAAATAAATTTATTCCCTCAACACTACAACAGAAGTTTTGTAAACTCCAGATATAATTACACTTTAACTCCCAACAGCAATTTCACTTTTCAAATGCTGTAATTTCCTTTTAGCAATGTTCTTTTGCCTTGTTCCCATTAGCAGATTGGAAAAAAATCCCTTAAAACCCTAAGTTTAAAGAAGCCAACTACATAGGCAATTAAAAACACCAAAGTATTTACTATTTTTGTGAGAGAATTCATAACAAAATGAGGCATTATTAGTCTTTTATTTATATATTATATTTATTTATATATTTATATACACACGTAAATATATTCTAATATATAAAGGAAAAATGAGTGAAGATTCATTGATAAAGTATTTCGTCTCCTTAATAATTGCAGTCATTCACTCTGTGAATAACTATTACATTAATGGGGATTTTTGCCTGCCTCCTGTTTCAATGAGCCAACAAACATGCTTATTTAATTTTATTTCACTTCCATCTCACTTAGTGATAAACTACATTCCCCATGAGCATATTTATTGCTGAATTCAACTTTAGTCTACATGTCACTGGTGCATCTGAAGTTATTTTAGAGGTGTCAAATAAAAGCAGGGCAGTTCTGTTCTTCTAAATCTTTCCCACACTTATCCTAGAAATCTTGCACTCGTGCTGAATCCTTGTCCCATCCTCTGGCTGATAGAAAACTTGTTGCTGTAGCATGTTGCTGCTCATACTCTTCTCTCTTGCTGCTGACAGAAACTTGCAATGAGTTCAATGAGATAGCTTAGAGATCTCACATCTGGAAAACTAGATCTGGTCAAGTCAGATGGTGTCAAAATTTTTGAAAAGCTGATCAATGTAGGATTGTACTGCCCTCCTTTTATCAGTGATGTTGCAGATGGTTGTGATTAGCTCATGTGTGCCTTTCTCTCTGAATACGCACTTTGACTTCATGTGATCCTTCATCATATGGACAAGGACTTTGTTCTTAGGCAGAATCTGGAAGATGTTATGAATGTAATAACACTTTGTTATGCTGTCTTTTCTTTGCTGAGGGCAAAAAGATTACCTTTGTTCACGTACTTTTCTGGCTCTCCTGACATCAGTGCAAATTTCTCACAATATCAGCTCTGATCACCAATTGCTTTTATCGGTTTTCATAATACATTAGCTACTGCTGTTTCTCTTTTAAAGGATAAGAACACACTTGATTCCTCTTACTCAACTAATAGCTTTTGCCCCATTCTCTTTTTGTCAATGTCCAAAATGGTGAATGGCTCTGATGAAGCATGTGGACTGATTTACTCAGCAAGATGTTTAATATTAGTAGCTTTAATCTGTGCAACTACACTAAGGCCTTCAGCCTGTCACAGCTTTGCAAAATAGCTGGTTCACCATATTCCTACAGTGACCTAAAGTTGTCTTAATACACAGACATTATCCATGAAAGCATAAATGAAAGAAAAGTTGTACAAGAACTGATAGGTAAATTTAATTATCAAAAGAAGTGCATTCTTCACACCATTAAATTACTATACAAGACTCTGAACTCAGCCCACTTATTGGTAGATCATGATCTTGGCTCTCCAGTAGGCAGGAGAGAAAAAAATATTCCTTCAAAGTGCAGAAAGAGAGAAAACTCCATGTAGATATTCTTCATCTAAAAGACTGTACTGTGCTACCCTTTTCCTTTCTGAATGATAAGCCCTTGTAATGGACTTCTGTAATGGTTGTATTATCTTCTATTGTTCATAATTTGGGTAGCAAAATCCCTTTAACCATTGATTCAAGTAATCTAGGTAACTGGCTCAATAATATCTGCACAATGTGGCTGGTGGCACATCACTCCTAATGACCTAATAATTCTTCAGGTTTTGTTTGAGTGTTGTCCTGCAACAAACCAACTTGGTCTGTGCAATTAATCAAGTTCTTCCATTTAGAACTGTCCTAGTTGATAGCTCTGAGCACATTCCTGAATAGTAAATACAGTTGAACCACCTCTTGCCACCTTCAATCCAGTCAAATTCAATCATCAAAGAATCATGAAGCATTTACCCCATTGGCCAAGCCAATCTGATACCTATGATCAAAGAGAGTGGTTCTGTGTAGAGACAGATGCTGGTGTAGTCTGGGAATAGCAGAATTTCAGGGCTGTTGATAAAAGTAAATGCATAACTATGCTCAAAGATCATTGAAGCACACACTGTGTGTGCTTTGTCACTTCCTACTATCCAATTATTACTTTCTGCATTGTCTATTTGGAGATAACTCCTTTGTGGGAGTATCTTGAATTTCTAGACTGTACTTAGCTGCCATAACAGAGTAATTATGATAAAGGTATTACAGTGCTCCTATCAGGAGCCTTAGTTTGTGAATTGTCAACATTTACTTGGAGTGCTGTCAATAGTGATGCAGAAAACAAACAAATGTTCAATAAATATTATTTTATTCTGTACTTGGAGGCATGTAGGGCATTGTATTTGCATTCCTTATCGGTGATGAGCTACTTTCTAATCCATTAGTAAATGAAGAAATATGTGTAGCAGGAATAAATATTTTAAATCATCAAACCTCAACACCACCAGCACAAGAGGCTAGCACTCCTATTGCACTCATAGTCCAATTATATTAATTTGCAATAAATCTCAGAATATCATGAAAATTTCAAAGGCCTGGAAGAACCTTATGCTGATACACAAAACAAAATAAAGAGAAAATGCTTAAAAAAAAAGGAAGTGAAAACAGGAGTGGCTGTGAGATGAATTCAGAAATTACTTAAGGTTTAACATTGATGTTAATTGACTTTAAAGTGATGTGGTAGAACCAGAGTGACTTTGATTGGAGTAATAAAACAGGATTCTCATCAGAGGCAGCTATTGGTGGTGTTCTTGCTTTCCCTCTCCCTCACAACCTCCAGGTGCTCTGCTGGCTTGTACTATCTCAATGATCCACACAACACTTATCTTTAGGTCCTTCTCATAGGTAACTTTTTGTTAAGCATCATTGTTTGGATTCACTACAGGTGCAACTGAAACAAATGTAAATAGGTGATTTATGAGAAATCAAATGGGATGATTTAATAGCATCTTTTGGGCTTTAAACTCAGGCTATGATCACTTTTCTAGGCCCCACAAGGAAGGAATTTAGCTGATTCCAACCAGCTCCTGGTAATACTCATTATTTTCCATTGAATCTTGCTAGAAGGTATTTCTCTTCTCCATTTCTTTGCATACTACAGACAAACAGATTCACTTGCAGACAAAGAACTTGATAAAAAGAAAGTAAGCATAATCAAGAACTATTAACATGTCTGTCTTCAAGTGAAACTTGAATATATGGTACCTATATGATGTTGTACATAGAATTATTCCAGATATTTGAATTCTTGTTACAATTGCATTCATATTATTTTTGAAATCTTCAAAAATGTGAAAAAACATCTGTCTTTCTGGCAAAATTAAAAATTCTTAGCATATAAAGTAATAAGAAGTGAAATTTTATGTTTGCTCTTTATATTTGTAGCTTCAACAGAACATTTACAATTAGACTTTAGGAAGTGGAGATGCTTAACTTAATTTATAATATCTAGATTCTATCTATGATACTACATCAGAATGATTGTTTAACTGATTAAAATAATGCATCAGCTTTTAATTTTTTATAAACACATCTAGTGGTTTCAGGCCCACTATTACATGCTTGCACTTATGTTCAACCAACAAGTAATAAGAGAGTGAACAAAGGGGTCTTCCTCACAGACAAGAACTACGGCATATATTCTCTCAGCTATCCCAGGTTTTTGCATGGAGGAAATCAAATGGTGTATAGTCAGATGTCATTTTCTTTCCAATATTGGGCTTGGACTACATTGCACTTTGTGAGAAAATTCCTTGGCAAAGTGAAAATGTTTTCCACAGAAGAAAAAAGTGTAAGGTTAAAGTGACCAACTGACAGGGAGCTACTAGCTACTTGCAACTCTGAGAGGAAGCATTTCTGAGATCCCCTAACTGTATCTTTAGTGGCTGCTTTACTGAAAAATAGATTGTCTTTGATTCCTTTCCTTTTTTCTTCTTCTCTTTGCCATATTATTTATGTTAATATGCACATAACTTTTACTGTTGCTTTTCTTTCTTCTAGACTACCTTTTGTCTTTAAGGAATGAAAACAGCTTCTTTCAATTTTACGTCCTGAAGAATGAGCAAACTTCTTTTTGACAATGAAAAAGCATTTTTTCCTGACTTCTAAAATGTTTCTCAGCGAAGTTTCTATCCTTGGCAAGTTATCACACATGTATGTAATAAAGCCATGACATACTCTATTTGCACACGTGCCCCTGTATTTTAAATATAACACAAAAATATATTGTGACAGAGGTCTTATATAAACACAGACCCCCTTGTTGAATGGTTTTTGTAGAAGTTTAAAATTGATCTTAATATTTTATAGGTTTCCATGACAAGTATTTCCAGAGTGTAAGACTTGTAATATTATAGATTTCACCGCAAGACACTAGCTTTTCTTTTCATCCCTCTCACTTACTCCATACTGCAGTTCTTCATACAGAGCTCAAAAAGTTCCAAGACAATCTGCTCCTGAGTTACCATTGCTTGATAAACCGGTAGAATTTTAATTTTTTTAGGGAGGGTCACTTTTTTCCCCTTTCCAGTTCTTCCTCATTGCTTCCCCTTTTTGAGGGTAAGACCAAGAATTTAAGTAAGAGGGAACCTGCATCCTTTTTTAGTATCTGTCTATGCAGCGACTTGCACAGCTGCATGCCCTGAGAAATACAGAAATTACAACTCATTACATACCCATACTTTTTGCTAGAATGATCAGGTGTTTTATTAGTCAAGACACACATTTTAATTGTCATCCTTGAGTTTTGGTGCTGAGTTAATTGGGAGCAATCATTCACCACAGCAATCAGAGACCTAGCTTTAATCAAAATCAGACCCTTCTTTCTGGTGCACATTTACTCCGCAGCTTAACCCAGAAACTCTGCAGTCATCTTATGCAGCTGGCCCATCATATTGTGCCTCAGAAGTTGAAGTTTACATCAAACATAATGAGCCTTTCAAGACTTCTCACAAGAAAAAAAAGGTGTGGCTTCTAATTAAATTGTGTGACTTAGAGTGTTTGGGGTTTTTTTAAATGCCTGCTAAAAAAAAATATTGGGCTTGATTGTCTCTATATTCACTTTTGTGCAACAGTAGTATAAATCGAGGGGTGCAGCACTGGGGAATGACCTTTCTAAGTGTGCCCCAGTTCTGAAGATGTGGCTTACCAGCACACAATGTGCAGAGAGCAAACACCATCACAAAGCTTCAAATTTTATTCTCAGTTTAAGTGCCTGAGTTTATGTAACTCTCATCTGCCACTCCAGAGTTTTTGCCACTCCTGGTTTTTGAACTTGCAGGTGAAAATTGTGTTTTATTGAATGATAAAAACTTGAAAGTTGCACATAATAAGTTATAGCTCATAAAAAGTTGCAGAAGGCACTCAGACTCTATAGTGGATCATTATTGTGGACAATTTTGTCCTTAAAATAAAACATTTATTCACAGAATCACAGAATGTCAGGGATTGGAATGACCTCAAGAGATCATCTAGTCCAATTCCTCTGCCAGAGCAGGAATACCTAAATCATGTTACACAGAAAGGTGTCCAGACAGGATTTGAATATCTCCAGAGTAGGAGACTCCACAACCTTTCTGGGTAGCCTGTTCCAGCGTTCTGTCACACTCAACAACATCTTCTTATGTGTTGTTGAGTTTCAAAGGCCTTTGTCTTTTTAAATGAGGTAAAAATAATGTAGACCATAATTCATACTCTGCCCAGGAGATATTCCAGGATCTCTCACTTTATTCCCTGCCTTTTCCTTATCCTCCAGGGATATCTTACATTCAATGCTAAGTGCTGATATTTTACAAAAAGAGTAGCAAAAAGGCATAATTCTTAAATTTTCTCTCAAAGATGTGTGGAGACATGAAGACAGAGTGCCCAAAATAGGTCAGGATCTTTTTTTTTCTTAAACAGATATGGGAGAAATGCAAGATTGCAAAAGGGAAAAGAACATAGGTCTCTATTCCTGTCACTGAAAAAATGCCAAAAAATATTAGGAGTACTGTGGCAAGATATTCTTTAAATTGACTGCTTCACTTTGCTTTAGTTGGGCAAGGTGGTGAGCCTATTATCTCTTCAGACTTCAGACTTCAGTAAGATTTGATTTCAGTTATTTAAGCTGAATTATCTGTACGACTTGCTTAGAATAGTAATGGAAGGTGTCAAAGGGCATTCCTAAAGCTCAAACAAGCATTAATAGCACCTTCAGTATTCTTGCACACAGATTGAAACTCATCATTTTGAAATCTTTATGGAAGCCAGAAAATTCGGTCTTGGAACCATTCTTGCTCGGACCCCAGAGAATGAAGAGAAGATCATTACACACACTCCTTTCCTGCTGACTTAAGTGGAATAAAATTATGTAGTCTTTAAAGTAATAGAAGCACCATATTCAGTGTGGGCCCTGCGGCAGTATGACCCTTTCTTTCTCTAAGCTGTAGTCACTGGCAAGGCCAAAGTGAGACTCTGAGACTCCACCTTCTCTTCTCAATACAAATGACCTTCTTTGTAGTACCAGACCTCCATGGTGTTGCTAGAGATGCCTCACAGCCCATTGCACAGTGCAAGGAAGAAAGAAGAAGAAAACATGACATTTGCAGAAGGTGTATTTAAAAGTCACACTAAAGCAGCTGTTTCTTGCTCATGCAATACACAGGACTCTGAACAACTTCCCACAAACACTTCCTGTTTAAAGTGCTAGGAAAAGATTAAAAATGCAGACTTGAGAGTAGCAATTAATTTTCTTTCAGGTTTTAAAACTTGTTTTTGTGAAAATGCTCACTTTTGTTGCCTTTGTTTATTCATCAGTGTCTCCACTGGGTAAATATTTCTGATGCTCTGCTTTCATCTCTTAAGTTAAAGTTCAAGTGCATAAATGGGGCAGTGAAAGAACTCTTTTTTTTTCCAAAGACTGGCTACAGGATTGTGCCTCTAGGGATTTTCCTCTCATATGTTTTACACATAGAGCCATCACATAATCCACCTACCCCTAAAAAAATTCCCTTATCTTAGAAAACTCAGTAAACCCATACACCTGAGGAGAATTTACCCACAGTAGCTTAGTGGTGCCTACTGAATCAGAATTCAAGCTTTGAGTTTTTTTAATTTATTGAAGCTGTCATATTTATAACTGACAGTTATATTTTGTTTACCAAGCAAAGATACCTCACCTGAGTTGTCCACTGTGACAAACAGATAGTATTTGAGCTGACATTAATGGGAGATGTAGAGAATCTAGGATTTTCAAATCTGATCTTGCACTAGATATTTTCAAATTTTAAAATGAAAAGTTTTATTTAAATTTATTATTATGTATCAGTGAAAATGAGCTCTCCAAAATGTAAATTGATACTATACTGATGATTTTACAGCCAGATAGGTACCCTAGGTCTTTAAGAAGTAACTTTGCTTAGGTTGAAATTTCTTATTGTGAACTCTTACACAAAACACCACTATTAAAATAACCAGAAATCAAGCAGCAAACAAGACCTTCTAACTTTCTAGGTTTTCTGGGACTGTGAGGGGTCCATACAACAGAGACTGGAAGCAAGGACAACAATTGCAACATGAAACAGTGGGATGATTTTCTACATTAAGATACATACCAGGAAAGAGTGTTTTCCAGTGCTGCTTTGTAGTTGTAGTGGAGAATTTATTTCATCATTAATGGAAGAAGCTTTGTATGGAAAATAAGCTTTACATTACTGTGTGCTTCAAGTTGAAAAGGTGCTTGAAAGCTCTTTTGTTAACATGGAACACTGGCAGAAAATCACTCTGAAAACAAGATTAAAAAGTAAAGAAACTGTTTAAGAGGTATAGCTAAATGTAGGTCTATATACAGTAGAGCTATTTTCATACTTATGAGCCTTTTTTTTGCCCCTATGTATATAATTACTGTGAAATTCCCTTAAATGCTAATTTGAGACTATTGCATCTTTTAATGAATAGTTCCAAAGTTAAATCCTCAAGTACTATCCTAATAATACACCATAAGATCCATATTCAATCCAAGATCCATATCTTCTGATTCCATTGAACTGTTTTCTGCAATTAAATAATTTCCCTTAAGAAAGCCTAAAGCAAGGCATGCTTTTATAGGTTGTATGTAGAATGAGGGAATCTCAAATATTTAATGTTAGAAAGAGGACCTAATTACAGACAGAGCCTAGGACGAATGTCTTATGCCTTAGAAAAACATTCTAAAATTTTGTCAGATTTTTAACAGCAGAGCTCAGACTTGCTAGACAAGGTGAAGAAATTAGAATACCTTAATAATGAATGTTAGAGCTATCTGCAGAAGATGACCCTGAAGTGATAGGAGTGCTTGCATAGAAAATGTTGTTAGAGTGCATTTTCTGAAGTCTCTTGCTGTCCAGTTGATGGGGATGGGTAGGACAGTGTGTACAGCAATAGTGCATGAGGAAAGTGATGTGTTTGCTAAGCTGATCAATATCATGATTAACTTGGCCAAGCAAAAGACTGATCAATCTTATTATTGATCAGCTTAGCAAACATTAGTGTGTCTGTGTAGCATGGCTACACTGTGTCTATTAGTGTTTCATCAGGATATACATGCACCAATTTATTCAAATGATCTTGCAACAGATGTGAACTGTTTGTCTAGAACCACAGCAGAGAAAAATTGATCACAGTTACTTGCACAGAAGGCAGAAAACTAACGTGAGATTTATACATTCAAAAGAGTAGTTTATTTAAATATTGAGTCTAAAATAAATCTTCCACTATCACCTCTTTTTTACTGAAACTCTATGATAGATAGCTGTACTCCTGGAAGCAGTTCAGTTTCTATTTTGACTTTTTTTGAAACCCAAATCTAGTTAAGTAAAGACACACAAAATAGTTCTCCTTTGATGGTTTCTGAATTCTAAAATAAGACAGATTTTTTTTTATCCAATGGCAATGTGGCCTTAAAAGCCATACTTTAAAAGCCATTCATACATATTTCTAGAACTGACAGGATATTTACTTTTAGTCATAGTATCTACCCTGCCAGTGATCAGCCTTTTTCTGTTATATCTCTCTGTCTTTGTCTTTCAGTTTGTTTGTCTCTTTCTGTACAAGTTCAGTCTTCATGGAACATCTTTAATTTAAGTAATATTAAATAAATACTGAGGTGCTTTTTTATCAGGCCTCAACTCAGCTTGAAGTAGTTCAGAAAGATGCTGCATTTTCATAGTTCTCTTTGCTTCTTTTCAACAGTTGCCACAAATTATGCCCAGGATTAGTTCTGGAATGTCTGAAGGCAAGGTAGAATCCCCGTTTTAGTAAGAAGCTGATTATTACTGTTAGCAGCAATGCTTGCACAGTCCACATTGTCTGATAACCTGAAGTAACTTCACTGATGGTAATTTAGAACAAATACTAGCTTCCATATGTAAATCCCAGAGTAACGGTGCCTTGCAATAGTACAGCCATGAAGTAAGAGTGTAGTACTTGCTGTGTCACAAAAATTCATAATAAAAGTGCAGCCAAAAGTGAAAGATGATGGTGGCAAGAAGGTACATGCAGGCTAGGCTAGCAGGCACAGCAGTCCAGCATATCACCTGCCAGTCAGTCTTTCTGGAAAAATCTATATTAACACTGGGATATGGTCTAACATGGGACTTTCCTCAGTTTTATTTTTTTCTGTAGGATTTTACAAGATATCACAGTCACCCTCACAGAGGACAGAAAAGGGGAAAGTCACAAATGCCTCTGAGGTATGCCTTGCCTTGCCCTTACAAATTTGTGCCATTCTGCATGAAAACCAAGTTACTGTCTTTAAAGGAGTCACTTCATATCTTTACCATCTGAGTCTTGCCTTTAAACTTCCACATGAAAGAGCAAATCCATAATATCTCTTAAGATTTGTTATGGATTTAGGCACACTCCCTTTACATGTTTGAAATATGGGGGGTTTTATTATGATATGTATTGATCTGTATTCTAGGATTTCAATACTTTATTTAAGAAATTTAGAAACGTATTTTAAAATCTTTATTTTCAGTTCTGCTGCTGCTTATATGTGTTATTTACATTTACATGTGTCCTGAACAGCCCATCCACATTTCCATTATTTCTTTCCAGCTGGTACTTTATTTCAACTTCTTTAAAGTCAGAGTGTGGCAGAGTTTCCATCCATCATTGTCTAAGAGCTCTTAATTTGGCTATGGAGAGTGTGAAAGCAGGGCAGAATGCTCTGCTAAGTCACAAATATAGGATCAGACAAGCCTTTGCTAAGTCTCTCAGTAATTATTAGAGCTCTTTGAAACCTGCTGGCTTCAGTTTGAATGAGTTCAGGTGGAAATTACTGGTGCTCACTTTATACATTTTCAAGACCTCTAGCTTTCACATTGCATTTTGAATTAACATGAAGCCAAAAATTCAGGTGAGATGCTTTGAATGCCTGAGAGAGTTTCCATATTGCTGCAAAATAGTGCCTCACATCTCTCAGCCTCAGAATAGATAAAAAAACCATTGACAGAAGCAGCAGCACAAATTAAGTAAATGCTGTGGTTCTCAAAACTTGAAAGGGTAGAAATAGGGAAGCCACCTGGACATGAAGGGCTACCTTACTTTAACAGGATAACAGAAAGGATCATACCCATCCTGTAGGCAGGTGATACTGGAGGTTCAGCCACACAGCAAGCCTGGATGGAGAAAAACAGAGCCAGTCTCAACCTCTTGATTTTCAGCCTGACTAGACAAAAGTCAAATTTTGTCCAGAACAGAGACACAGAGCAGTCCAAGCCATATGCCTCATCTTTCAGCAAAGTATATTAGCTCAGAGCCAGTGACTCGTGAAAGCATGTGTAGGTCATACTAAATTCAGTGGACAGATTCAGGAGATTATCTTCCATTAAATATTAAAAGGGTTAACCCTGATTTAAATCTTCTGTTATCTATAATTTTTACAGCTTTTCTCCTTTCTTCAAGGGCTTTTTTCCTCTTACTGGGGTTCACATTGCCATCAACATGGCCTGGCCACAGACAACACAATAGCAAGAACTGGCACTGAATTACATTGCTAAACATCTTCACTGAGTGAGTAGAAAATAGGTGTGAAACACTTGTACCAACAAAAAATGACATTGAGATCAATGCCAGATTTCAGACTAAGTCTTATTTGTACTCAATTAACTTTTTTTTTTTAAAGCTCTAAAAATTATGTTCAAGATGGCTAGTTTTATGGGAACACCATAATATGAGCTAAGCTTTTGTGGCAGCATTTCATAATTATGATCTCCAGATGCTTATCTGACATTTTCTGGAAGTTTTTTCTATGTGACTACAGATGGTACATAGTCAAACATCACTACAGAAATTACAATTATCTTTCTTAGTTCCTTCAGTCTTTTTCAGTTTACTAATGTTTAAATCCATGTGATGGACTTAATAACATACAAAGAAATTCTAACCTTACTAGTCAGTATCACTGAACTTTAAAAAGGCTTTTGCCTTTTCCTAAAATGCTTGTATAATTTTCTCTTTTCTTTTGATTGAAGAATATTGGTACTTTCTGGTACTGTAGTTTGTAGCACTTTTATTTCCTGAAATAGATACGAGATTATAATTCTCTTCTCTTAGTATCCAGGGTGTAATGAACTTAAGTTCTAGTCATCTTCACAGTAGTGATAAAATGCCATGTGATCGTGAACAAAAGCAACCATTTTCAGTCATATTAATAGTTGTTTCTTACAGTTACTCAGTTTTGCTGCAGAAAATATTTCTATTTTTATTTTCTGCACATACTGTTCTCCTCCTTTTCAGCAGAGCACTACACTTTGTAATGGCCTCCCATTCATCAGCTTCATAGACACCATTCCACTTCATATACTTGATTCTGACTCAAGTGACTATGACTTCACCCCATTTGAAGTGGTCCTAACACTGTATTTCTCCTCCAGTATTGTTCCTATTATGGCCTGGATAATCACTTTGATTCAAGAAGGGGTATGACATACCAGTATAAGGAATTCTCTTTAGATATAGATAAACTGAGACATATTCCGAACCAATCAAATACAATGAACCTGTAAAATCACAACTGAATTTTCCCATAGTTTTCAGCAAGTTTTATGTTTTCTGCATATAATGTTTGTTATCATAATTTCTTGTTACAAGTTAATGCACTCTTGTGTATGTTAAATGGCTGGAAACAACTTCTGAAATTCATCCACGAAAGGACAAAGGTTTAACTCATACACAAATGAGAATACAAATCACATCACACTGGTTAACTGTTAAGTTTGCTTAAGTAATCCAAGAATATAGAGGATCAAAAAGGCTGACACAATGATATTTACAAGAATTTATAACAAGCTTGCACTTGGTTTGGTTTAACTCAGTGTGTACAAGGTCAAAGCAGATCATGATACTATCATGAAATACAATATTTACAATATGACAACTTGGTACCCACTCTATCTTTATTACAATCAAAAATTAGGAAGTGTGTGTAATCTCATTTCCTGCCTCTAAATGTAATTCCTCTGCCTTTTTTAATCACTTATTAATATCAAAAATTATTGGAGCTTTTCTCATACTCCACTTTATTCTGATTCAAGTGCATTGATTTTTCTTTAAAAAGTCACATAAATTAGATTGCACTGGAGCATATGGCTTCTGTATACAAGCCAATCTGCCAACTTTCTTTCAGTTATTGCTTCCATGTTATACACCAAAACTAAAACTAAAAAGACAAAACAAAGATCCATTGTAATTGTTGTAATTTCCTCAATGCACTTCCCATTCCTTACCAAAGTTGGTTGATACTATGAATTCATATAGTCCCAAGGTGCAGGTTTTTAGTCTAAACAGCTGGAGAAAATGACAAAATTGTCTCCATTTTGCTATAGAAGTTAGTAAACCCTGACAAGGATCCTCAGAATGTCATTGTCAGGGACAAAACAGACCCCTAATTTTATAAGTATCTGTTTTATAACTTGAAAATTTACTCAAATTGTGCTTGTTTTCATTTAAGTGTTATTATAGCTGCCTATTAAATATTCTGGCAAACCTAACTCTAGTAGGCAAAGCAAATTTTTTGGCATGCCTCTCATTTTTAAATGTGATTTTCTGAGTAAAAATATCTGACTGATACATCTGTATTGACAAAGCCTTCTGAGAAACTCCCTTAAGCTCATCCATTATTCAAGTTTTGTCCTCTACAATTTGAGATCAGCAGGTCATCTCTTAGGAAAAAAAGTTGATAGGAACAAATGTAAATAAAACTCTTTTTTTTGCAAAGCTGTGGATTTTTTAGAAGTAAAATGTGAAGTATCAGCCTCTAAATGTAAGAACGTTGGACACAGCATGGTAGACTGTGTTGATCATATGTTCAGCTGTGTTTACTCTGAAGGGGATGCAGAAATCTATAAATAGCAGTCTGACAACTAATTTTATGATAGTTAAATAGTCATACTTGCCATATGGCTATTTCTAACACAAATTCTGCAGCAAGATGTCAGAATTGTGGGTAAAAAGCAAGCATGGCATTTAGAAGTTTTGCTTGATTGCTTTCAAAGAATTTTGGAAAACACAATGGTTGATCAGAAGTTATATTTTTGACAAAGCTTAGAAATGCATCCTTTTTAATGTAATTGAATACTGAAATAACACATGGATTTTAATAGATAGTATCATAGAATAGTTTGGGTTGGAAGGGACCTTAAAGATCATTGAGTTCCAACCCCCCTGCCATAGGCAGGGACACCTCCCACTAGATCGGGCTGCTCAGTGCCATGTCCAGCCTGGTCTTGAACACCTCCAGAGAGGAGGCATCCACAACCTCTCTGGGCATTCTGTTCCAGTGTTTCACCACCCTCACTGTAAAGAATTTCTTTCTTATGTCAAGTTTAAATCTACCCCTTTCCAATTTACATCCGTTGTTTCTGGTCCTTCAGAATGCCCTAAACTGCAGTTTAAGTTATCTGTGTTAATATTTTGTACATCACCTGCAGTTAACAGAACTTTTTGATTGCCTTTACCTGTGTAATCTGCATGAAAATCCCATATTTGAGTCCTAAGGACAAAACCCAAGAGTTTCTGCACAGCAGAGCCAAGTTTGTACATCTCAACCTTATGCTGCTCTTCTCTCGTGCATGTAATTGGACAAGTAGTGTACTTCTCTGTGTCTACAGGCAGACATCTTGGAGTGACACAATCTTGCCTTAGACTTGAGACCTTCCTCATGAAGAAAAATGATCCTAACTAGCCACTTTCACTGAGCCTGTTACGTTCACTGCCTCTGCATGGCAGTCTAAAGCTCCATTTATCTGATCACATATGGGTTAGTTCTCAGGTGTATTCTTGTCAGATGGGGCTTATTTTCTTTAAACACAGTCAACGTTATCAGCAGCTTGTATCCGGACTAGATTTCTCACCCTTGCTGCTGTTTTTGTATGTTCCTGCGCCTGAATGTCAAAGTTGCCAACGAATTATTGACATCAACTACTAAATGATTTTGAAATGCTACCAACCACAGGCACATCAAGCCATGTGAGAACAGTGTAAAAGTAGTGAATCCAGAATTTAATTTGACAAGTACTTTAACATATTTGCATGTTTCTGAATGTATTTTACATGAATGTATATGTATTCACACTCATATGCAGATGAATTTTCAGATACACACACACAATCTCATACAGGCACAAGTCCTCAGAAATGACAAGGCTACATAATTTTAACTCAAGATCACTGCAAAGAAATGTTTACAAGGCAAAGAAATGTTTACAATGATCATGACGGGCCAATACCTTAAGTCATCATCCAGCTTTCAATAATAATACACGCTGTACCAAGCTTGATAGGGCAACTAAACACAGTAGTAAGGATCCACATTCAGAGTCATGCACATGCAAGCACCACAGCCACTGGTTAGCTGAGAACTATTAATCATGATAAGGAGAACTAATGGATATGTGAAGAGGGACTGCTTGTGTCTCAGTGGGTGGAATCATAACAGAGCCATCAAGAGAACCCTAGTATGAGTGCAGACTTGTTTCAGGCAAATAGTTCATATCACTGCTTTAAACTGCTCATGAAAGTCACTGAATACAACAGAGAATGAAGTGCTTAAGCAGTGGCACCAGAAACTTCAGGGATTTGCTTAAAATTCCGTGCGCATATTCCTAACAATCCAGTACATGTCTTTAAAATTTCAGTGCACATCTGTGGGTGAATGCATGTTTTTTAAAGCTCTGCTTCACATTGTCCTAAGGTTCTCCACAAATGGTATTAATGTTAATGAGATCTCTATAGTCCTACAAAAGAGGTCATTGAGCATTACACTTCATGCAGCCATGGTACTGGGTTTCAGGTTGTGCTGTGGTAAGCCCTCAGATGTTGCCACTGTAGAAAGACAATTGACTGAAACACAGAAGATCTGGAATTTGATTTCAATCAAATTCCAAACAGTCCAGATTATTATCAAACACTCTCACAAGTTAATTTCCTGAGCCAATTTTTTTTATCCTACCCCATTTTGAGATGATCCAGTTCTCTGGATCTCTTTGAAACTGCTGTAGTCCAGAGCATCTCTCATTTCTCCATATTATGAAGCACATATTATGAAGCTAATCATGAAAAGTATGTCAAGACAGCACTTCTCTGAAGACAGGAATACAAGAAAAATTAAAAGTGTCCCCAGATATTTCTAAAGTCAAGGTCTGAATGTAAACAAAACAATAGGAGCCATTTCCTTGATGTGGACAAAGTCAGCTATTTACAGATGTACTGAAAATGGTTGACAACATTGTGTTAATATAGCTGAGTGGAGGGGGAAAAAAAGCAAAACTAAAAAAACGTTTTTTCTTTTTAATATTCAGCTAAAATCTAATATTCTGTGATTCAATAATATCTGAGAGCAGAGTAAAATTCATCTCACTAAAGACAGGATGCATTATGGGAGAAGATAATTGGAAAGAGGAAAATTAGTCAAGATTTTCTTTAGAAACAAATAAATTACAATGATAAATAGAAAGAGTTAGATGAAAATTTTCTCCAAATTCAAATTCTAAAATAACATTAGAGTGTGGGATGAAAATATGAAAGTGGCTTTCCTAGCAGCAGCAGTAAATAATGTCCCATGTCCTCCTTATGCTTCCAGGAACACCTGCTGGCACAACTGTCTGCATTTTAGAAATATCTACTAGCTAGTTCAGCAGATCTAAATAAATACAGGGTACAGCAAAGAAATGTTTACCCAAGTTGCCACATTTTGTTTTGCTTTTGCCAAAAAAGAGCCTGGCCTCACTTCTAAAGTTAGTAATTATTTAATTAACTTTCTTTTATCATAGAATCATAGAGTGGATTGGGTTAGAAGGGACCTTAAAGATCATAGAGTTCCAACCCCCCTGCCATGGGCAGGGACACTACCCACTAGACCAAGTTGCTCAGTGCCTCATCCATCCTGGCCTTAAACACCTCCAGGGAGGGGGCATCCACAGCCTCTCTGGGCAACCTGTTCCAGTGTCTCACCATCCTCACAGTAGAGAGCTTCTTTCTTCTATCCAGCCTAAATCTACCCTTTTGCAATTTGCATCCATTACTCCTACTCCTGCCATCCTGTACCCTATTAAAAAGCTCTACACCAGNCTCCTTCAACCTGTCCTCATAAGGGAGGTGCTCCAACCCTCTCTTCTCAGTCTTTTGCAAAAAAAGCTGCACACACTGCCTTTAGCAGTGCAGAGATTTATTATGATGATTATTATGATGATGTGTAACGTGGTTCTTAAAATTGTTTTATTTTCAAGCACACTCAATCTGTTCGATTTCCCTGCCTGTTTTTTTTGGTTTGTTTGGGGTTTTTTCCCCAAAAAACCTTCCAGCTCCCACTGCGTACCCAGCAATTGGTACATCTTGCCAGCTCGTAAGAAAAAAAAAGAAAAAAAAAAAAAAAAAAAGAGAGAAAATCTATGATAAAGCCTGAGCAGCTGAAGCCCTCCCATGAATAAAGCACTTAAGAGGAAGACTGTATAATTAAGTGAAAACTTGCACTCAAGCCTCCCCTTGCAGCAAGGTGGTTATTAAGAGGAGGGAAACCCATGATCATTACCCAGCAAAGAGGAGGATGACTGGCTGCTCGGTGTCAGGCCTCCGGTGGCCGGCTTTGTCACCGGCGCGGAAAGGAGAGTTCACTTTCTGTCAAAACTGGCTTTGCCAAATGTTATCATTTTAAATGCCGTGAAAGAGAGGGAGCTGGGCCTAGGGGTATACACAGCCCCATATGCTGGTGACAGTGATACAAGTGTAATTCTAGACTATTAGAGTGACACATAAGATCATTTCTGCCCCAGAACATGAGACAGCTGAGGGGATTATGCAGGACAGGCTGTCACGCAATAAAATTTTCAGAAATCTGTTAACCCCAGCTCAGACCCAGTGAATATTTTATTTCTTAACACTGAGGAAAAGTATATTTATTAACTATAGAAAGATACAGCCGAGAGGCTGGGCAGATGAAAGGTTACAGGAAAATGAACTCACTTGGTATCTTACCATAAAAAGTAGGGGCACGATTGTGGAGCTGAGGAGAAGGGAAAATAGCCTGGCTGATCCCTATTTGCATCTGAGATAGAAACAGCAGATAAAAGACACTACAGAAAAATTAAAAAGAAGAAATATACATGCTCCTGCAGTATACTGTGGTCACTATGGCACATAAAGAATATCATATGCAAAATTCATGTCCAAATTTTCTTGAAGGTGATTAGGCTGAGGGGCTCCTAGGCAAGACAGCATTCTAAATTAAATGTGCATACACTGGGGGCTCAAACCCTACTGCTTTCTGTTAGCTCAACTATATTCTTCCAGAAGAGAACATTGACTTTTTTCCAGAAATATAGTAATATTTTGTTGTACTGAAATAGCAGCTCTTTCCATCTTGCAAGGAGTGCATATTAGCCAAATCCTGATTAAAATTCATAGAAAGCAACACAAAGAATGCACAAGAAGGCTGACTATCAGGTTGTTATTCAACCACTATATAATGTCTGCATTATCCTTCTGATGGGTACACAAATAAAAATACATGTGCACAATTAAATCTACTATTCAATGCTCTTTGTCTCATTTCATATTTAAGTACTTTTCACTGAAACTAGAGTTGTGTTTCTAACCTCAGGTTTCTGATTAACATTTAAATGTTTCTTACTGGAAGGTAAATAGCAATTGTTAAAGAATTGTTAAAGAACTTTTTTACAATTAAGGGAGCAAAATATGTAGTAAATAAGGATTATGTGGCAGTATTAGTGTGTCAGTTGGTTCATCCTGAATGAAAAAGAGTAGGTTTTGAGATAAGATTTCATAAAAAATTTAAGAAAAGACTTTGCTACAAGTATTATTAATATTCATGTTAAAAACATCCAAAGTTAGTCTACACTGTTTAATATAAGTGTCTATGATTACAGGGCACAGCATTCACCCAACAAAGTCACAAAGGTCAGTAGGAAAAAAATAACATGATATACTTTTTGAAAACTCCTAACATCTGAATACTGTGTCCAGGGTGTAAGAGGAGCCCATGGGGGTGCACTTGGAGAACAAAAGCAACCCTTCTGCTAATTGACTGAAAAATTAGCCAAGTCCCCCTGTGGGAAGCACACAAGACAGCAGCAGATGGAAACAGCTCGGACACCATGGTAAAAAAAGCTCCTCAAAACCTGCTGTGAATCTGCCTGCAATTATGGGTCACAACACTTTTCTTGTTTAACAGAGCACAAGGAAGACAAACAGAGTATGTGAAAGCCAGAAAGGTCATAAACTGACTGTAAATCTATTATTTTAGACAAGAAGCAACTGAAGTTCATTAAAGTGATCTAAGTTACATGTTATTTAATGAGATAAGTTAAGCAGCTCCTTGTCAATGATGCTGTAAAAGCCATTTTTGTGTTTGTTTGCTCTCCAACTTGCTCTTTTTCTCCTTGTTATTCTTCTTTTTATAGCATAACCTTTTCTATCTCCAGAACTGTGGTTAGTGTGCTGGTGATTCTGCCTCACTAGGTTGATAAATGATTGAAAGATAGACCACCAACACAACATTAAAGATGGCCTTTTGTCAGTTTGTGAGAAACAGATGCATAAATGTTTACTTTTGATACTTAAGCCCTTACCATTGTCTTTTCAATCTTACTTTTATCATGTTTTTTTTATTTCCAAAATTCTCTAATTATCATTTCTGTTATTCAGCTCTGGACCTAAACATTCACAAATATGGAACTTAGTATTTCAGTTTGAAATATAGGAACTTTTATTTTTACTAGAAATGCAAAGAATACTCTCCAAAGTACTTGAAATGGATTATATGTATTTATATAGTTTTACTCAAAGATAGTTTATTTTCCTGATATAGTCTAAAGATCAGTTCCCCTACCTGTTTCTTATTTCTTGAAGAGTATCATGGTTATGCTCCAATAAGACAAAATAATGTATGAAAGAGGATTGTAGAGGATTAACCATTCAAAAAATCTAAACAGGAAGACATTCATAGTCAATTATTGCAAATAATTGATGCAAAATAAATACAATAATGAAAATTATCATGAATAAGCCAGTGTAAATATCTTAGAGTGATTAAGTAAAATACTTCATTTTATTTCACATTATTTTTCTTCAATTCCCCAGTATGATGCTGTCATTCAAACTAAAAAAGCAGTTTTGTTATGAATCTCTGTTCTTTTGAGTCTCACCACCTTGCATGACAGACTTAGGATTTTGAAAATTACAGATATAGTTCATATAAGTGAAATCTTATGTCTCTGAATAAGTTTCTTCCAGGTATTATTGCTTTCCCAACATATAGGCCTCCTTTATCAAAGCCTGAGAACTTGATGCTGTAGCTGCATAAGGGTGGTTTCACTTTATTCTGAAGTCACTCTTCATGACTACTTGTCTGGATAAATGCTGGAACACACAAAAATATAAAGGAAGAATTTCACAAATCTTAGAAAAGGAGATTTTATCTACAAGAAGTTTCCCTTCCTGCTTTTACACATGGTTTAACTCTCTAGGGCGTTGTAACATATATTGCTTTGTCTACAACAAGTACACAATAACAGTTATTTTCCATTTCCCAAGCTTTTTGGACCACCTCTTCAAAAGCACAGTATGTTTATTTACTTTTTACTTGAGCTTTTCATTCTCCACTGCTGAAATCAATGGCCTCTTTCCAGGGAACCCAACTGCATGGCACTGACATTGGCAAGCACAGAGCAGTGGAATCATTCTGACCAAAACAGATTTTGCTCACAACAAAAGTCATTCATTTGCCTGTATGAAAATCTTTCCAGTATACTTCATGTGATGGTGGTTTATTTAGTTACTTACTAAGTATAAAACAAATTTTAACCAGTTTCCTACAGATCCTGAAAAGAGGAAAATTACATGCCCTCTGATCTATGTTCTGTACCTGAGTAGATGATGAATCAATTTATATTTTCTCCATTAATTTTGAAAAGACAGAAATACTTTTGAAAATGCTAATTTGATAATGCTTTAAAAAGTCTGTTCTGTATTAAGATGGAAAAGTATTCAGATTTTTAATTTTGTTATTCTATCCCCTAGAAAGCTTCCTCTGCACATATAATAAGATATTCACTATGCATAGGGATTAAATAGGAATTTTACTTGTATTAGCAGGTAGTAAGATTAATACAGAAGTGGTTAGCTAGATTTATGAAGTTACTAAAATGCATAATGTTTTCCTGTTATGCATCTAAACTAGACTGGTGACAATCTAGTTTGTACTCCAAAATTCATCTTCTTTTCTTTGTGTTAAAGTGTGTCAGTGTGTTAATTCAGGGACACAAGGCTTTCAGTGAAATGGCTGATAAATACCACCGAATTTCTCTTCTGTCTTCCACTGGAAAAGACAAATGACAAGCAAGAAAAGTAAACTCCCAACCTGCAAGTAAAACTTTTGAATACATTGCCACAGGTCTTCAAATACAGATTTGAGGGGAAAAAAAATAAAAAGAGGCTATTTCTTCCCTTTTGTGAATGCGAAGTGGCATTGCTGTTTACAGAGCAAGTGATGAGGTTGTGAAATGAATATGGAATCACTCTTCAGTGTATTAACTACAGGTATCTCTTTCTGAACAAGAACATTTCCCTTTTGTTTTTCCCTCTATAAAAGATGTGTACTGGTTAAGTGGAATCACTGAAGCAAGTTGTAAATGAGAAAATGCATGAAAGGGAAGTGATGAACAGTGTACGAAAAGCAAAGCAAACCAAAAGGAATTAGTGCAGCACCATGTCTGTGCTACCATGAAGGGCAGTCATTGCCATGTTGTGCTGTATTATGTCAAGAAAAAAAACCTGCAGTACTGGGTAGCCAAATCTAAATCCTTCTGATAGCTTATTCTTACCTTGTCCCAGACTTATCAAGAACAGAGAAATATCAGTTAAGATCTTCTGTAGGAGACTGGGTGGTATCAGTGCAGGCAGAAAGAATGAAATAGTGCTGAAGATGGTGTTTATGATGCAGAGTGTTCTTGCCTTTTGCTCAGGGGTTTTGTCTCCTCTGTGCTTTCAGGCTTCTAGTTGAATAAAAGTGTTTGACCTCCATGAAAAAACAAGCCTACCATCAAAACTGCAAGGAGCTTATGAATTAACATTCTCTAGACTTTCGAGGACTGCTCTCTGAGATGAAAGTCGTGTCAGAGGTGGAAAACTCCTGTCCAGTTCTGAGGATCTATAAAGTCTGTATGAATCAGGAGAGATGACACTGCAACATGGCCTCTGGGAAGCATGTCACTCCTCCTCTCTTACCACTTCCCTTCCCCAGCAGCTTCTAGGCTTCATGACCTGGTCACCAGGTTCTCAAGATGGCATTGCAGCATTCATTCTTTTAGCCATCATTTTAAATCACTCAGTACAGACCAATTAGGAGGGGAACTGGGATTCACTGGCACACCAAAATCCTAGTGTTAATTGTTCACTCTCCACTAACTCAGTGAATCTTTCCTAAGGCTTGTGTGAGGCAGCTCTTGGATAATGCAAATCTGAGGATTTCAGTAACATTCTCAGACTTTCTGGACTACCACCTCATAAAACAACCATGGTTAGATGTAAATAAATTTTGACTTCTTTCGTAAAAGGCAATTCTCCAGACTGCCTCTTTTCTCTGATTCTTAAAATAAAAAATACTCAAACCACCAACAAAACAAAAAAACCCTGTGAATTAATAACTGGCATCTGAAGAAAGATTATTTGCAATGGGATTAATTTATGATGTAAGGATTTAACTAATTCAAAACTCTGTCTATTTTTACCATGGTTCCATAAGGGCAACAGTACAGTCCCTTTATGAACTATATTTTCATCAGTATTAATAGAAATTCAGTGCCTAAACACAACCCATTTGCTACTTCTGAAAAAGTCATATATAAAAGTCATATATAAAATCATAGAATGATCAAATGGTTTAGGCTGCAGATTCCTGCCCCCCTTCCATGGACAGGGAAACCTCACAATCAAGCAGGTTGCTCAGATTCCCATCTAATCTTCAACAGTGGACCTCAGCAATATGTTTTGATGCACAATGGTGAAGTTCATCATTGGGTCCTCAAGAATTTGGCAGTTCAGAGAATTTTGTTGTGCTGACTAAGAGGTTATAGGAGATTACATAAATTAGAGAACAAATCTTTTGTTCTAAATTAATGCAGAAGCAAAAAAAAAAAAAAAACTGTGAAAACATCACTGAAAGCAAAATTTAAAAAAATTAATGAGTGCAATATCATCATTATTCATAACTCTTCTCAAAGCTGGACAGCATTTTTAAAGTCTTTAGATATAATACTTGGATAAAGCAAAAGCTGGGTTACAAATTCTAGTAGGAAACACTGTATTGGACATGATTTATTTACTGGTGACATAAATAAGTGAGAAACCATAAATGTGTGTATGTACTCACATGCTTGTCAGTATTTTGGTTTCTAGATCCAACCAAAATCAGTTATTTAGAGGTTTGCCCATTTCTAATCCAAAAAATACTAGAAATACATAGCTAAGACTGCTGTCCTTATCTCTCTCCATTGCACTTACTGTAGTACATGTGGCATGTAACATCAATCTCAAACTCCTGTAATGTCAAAATACAAGAATATGATCTAAGCCTGAAGTGAAAGCCTTAGCTGATGCTCTTACTTTGGATTATTTCCCTTACTTTAAATCCTGTGGATTTAGTCATGGGTTTTCGGGCTTTTTTATTATTTTTTTTGTTATACTCAGGTCCACTGTATTAAATCCCAGTATTTTTATTGCAAATCAGTAAAATGCACAAAAGCACAAAATGCACAAAAGCTGAAATTATTAGAACAACTTTAAAATAACCATGTTACATGATTGTGTTATGGTCTAACTTTGTATTTGACTGTGTAGTAGTTTCCTTCACTGAGTGGAGGTTACATGTGGATTCAGAGAAAGAAAAGAAAATCACAGAATCACAGAACATCAGGAATTGGAAGGGACCTCAAGAGATCATCTAGTCCAATCCCCCTGCTGGAGCAGCAACACCCAGACCAGGTCACACAGGAATGCATCCAGGTAGAGTTTGAATGTCTCCAGAGAAGGAGACTCCACAGCCTCTCTGGGCATCCTGTGCCAGTGTTCTATCATCCTCACCATTAAAAAGTTTTTTCTCATATTTCTGTGGAAGCTCCTATGTTCCAGCTTGCACTCATTTCCCCTTTCCCTTGATGTCGCTGAGAGGAGCCTGGCTCCATCTTCCTGACATTCACCCTTTACATATTTGTAGACATTAATGAGGTCTCCCCTCAGTCTCCTCTAAGCTAAAGAGACACAGCTCCCTCAGCCAAACTTTTCATCACTTTGTGGCTCTGCATTGGACTCAATCAAGCAGTTCTCTGTCCTTATTGAAGCTGAACACAATATTCCAGATGTGGTCTCACCTGGGCAGAGTAGAGGGGGATGAGAACAGTATCAAATGCTTTACTGAAATCAAGATCAACTATGTCTACTGCTTTACCATCATCTGCTCACCTACTTATGTCTTCCTAGTACCAAGTTATGTCTTTGTAAATCATTATGATCTTCTAGGAGATTATGTGAAAGAGAACTATCATTTAGGATCCCCTTTAAGACTTCAAAATTTGAGATATTACACCAGGCTACAGCACTGTAAAGTTAGCATGAGTTTGACATTTCTCTCAGGTACAGTCTTGTCATTCATAACAGATTTTGCCTATATTTTGAAGCTAACTGGACTCACTAGAGTCTTAGCATTTGTCTCAGGTCAATAACTTAGGCTGTCTTGTCCCTGCCCATGGCAGGGGGTTTGGAACTAGATGATCTTTAAGGCCCCTTCCAATCCAAACCATTCTGTGATTCTATGAATTCCAAGAATATCATGCTTGGTATCTAACTAGTCCGTTTCAGCAGTGGACTATTTTGAAAACTTTGTGATCTAGTTTGCAGAAAGAGTTGTGCGTGATATTTGAATGAACCATCAGCAGCCCCTTCCAATCCAAACTTAGGTTTCCTATGCTTAAACTTAGGATAGCATGAATAATACTATCAGCAAGTCAGGAATGAGGCTGAAATATTTTCAAAGAAACAAAAGGAATGATGAAATAAATGAACCGCTTTCAATAAGAGGCTTGGAAATGCTGGCCAAAAATGGAGAAATACCTTGATTTGAATTTTGTATCTTCATTGAGAAGAAAGGAAATATTTTAAAGGGCTCAATTGTACAATAAGAAAATTGTTAGGTGAGATTTCTAATAGCTGAAGAAAGGCCAGGAAGAAAGGTGCTGAGTAAATCCTGGGATCTTTCAACTCAAATGGAGATGCTTTCCTGTCATTCCTGTATTCCAAAACTGTAGATGTCAAAGACCATGCATAGCACTCAGATAACATGGATAAGAGAGACCTTTCCAGGACTCCAGAGGATCTAAAGCTCTGTTCTGTGAATCAGTAGCAACACATTATCTTCCTGTAGTAGAGGACATAGTAAAACAGATGCTGAAAAGCATGAAATGGACATAATTTGCAGAAAAAGAAGTCTCATGAATCTAGAACAGATTAAAGATAATTTCTTTTTTGCCTTTTTAAATTTTTTAAAAAATAAATTTGTTATTGTATTGTTCTTTGCCTTGTGCATGAGTGAAAGCCAGAAGCCAAGAGGCCCATGATCTGCCCTTGATGTTTCTTTCCTCCTTATGAAAAGGTACAGACCAAGGCTTGTAGAAGGGGGATTGTGAAGCCAGTTATCAAAATCCCTTGCTTGATCATAACCTTGTTCTGCTACAGTACAGAAGGCAAAGCTCTTCCTTCTGAATTAATACAGAGCATTTTTGGCAGCTGCTTCTTGCATGGGAGACCAGAATATTTTCCTGATGAAGAGGTCCATTAGGAAGTAATGTTAGGGCAAACTTACTGCAATGTCTAAAAGTTAAGGGAACTGTTTCCTTGTCATCTTTTCCCTCTGTTGTCTAGGTTTTGGAGAAGCATCTTTCCAT
>VZTY01012571.1:561715-604215 GCA_013400935.1 Turnix velox | reverse complement strand
ATCTGTCTGAACCTTTTTCGGGGTGGTTTCAAGCAAGTAAACTTCCAGTCTGTGCCCTGATATGGCAAGAAGTGACAATGCAGTCATCTGAGAGGCAACAAGCAAAAGTTAAGGACCAGTCACTTCTGAAACTTAATCTCTCCTGAGACCAGATTCTCCTAATCTAGTTGAGGCAGGGAAGAATCAAAAGGGTTTATGCAAACTACCTTCATCAATGCTTTCCTACCTTTGACTATAACAAATAATGCACTAGAAGCTCCCACAGCTACTACAGCAGAGCTAGAAGATGGGTGTAAAATCCCATACTCTTGTCTTACTTCTAAAAGGCACAAAGATATACTTTGGAATCCTAACCTACTCCCTTCATTCCAAATCAACAGTTTTACTGTCAAATATATCTGAATTCAGGGCACATTAAAATACAAGCAAGGGCTTAAAGCCATTTTAAAATGTCTGTGGAGTCATCTCATGAAATCCTCACTGGAAAAACTATTCTCTGTCAAGGAAGGAGGCTAGTTTTGTCAGCAAATAAAAGGCAAAAATACTTACTACAGTATAATGATTGGAAACATGACCTCCCAAGACCCCAACAGTTTCTGTCCCTGTAGACAGTGGCCATGTCTACATTGAAAATCAGAGTATCACAGCAGACGTAGACTGTAGAGTGAAATAATTTCTCCTGTCAACCTGACCTTCATATTGCATTTATTTTAGGGAGAGTAATTTTGTCTTAGATTTAGACTACCTCAAATGATCCCACAGCTATCAGTGGCAGGAACACAGAGGGGTACTCTTACAGTTTCATCTTGAAGGGAAATAGGCTGATGCTATTTTTGATGCTATTTTATAGTGTGCACCTCTGATAATTGTCCATATTTCCTTCAAAATTCACTCATGATCCAACCTGAAATGCAGAAATATATGTATATCCAGTTCCTTGTCCAAGAGTCACGAGTTCCAGATGTGAGGAAAAGAAGGTAAATGTACCTAACATGCAGGTTGCAAAAATAAAAAGCATATCTATTTTTTTAATACTTTTACAGTTAATAATTTTGTTTATAGAAGCTGAAAAGACTCTCCTATTCCTTAATTCCTTGATTCCTTAATTCCTGTAACCAAAACAATTATTCCCAGAAGAACATACTTTTTTGCTTTTCTGTTAAAATAAAATTGATGTAGGTCAATTAGTAAGTAGTAATGATAGCACATGCTTTAGGTGACAAGCTAGAGGAGCAAAAAGGGAAATTTAAAAAAAAAATCCTAATTTTTCTGAATCTTCCTAGATTTTTTGAATCATTACCTAAGCACCATTGCATCAGCCTCTCTCCAAAAAGCCTTGGCTGTGCTTTCATCTTCTGGAAATTTCACATCTGTTTGCAACTTGATTGCAAGAAGTACACAACAGTGGCCAAATTCCAAGATGATCAGACTAAGTTACTGTGCAACTTCACATGAAAGAGCTGTGGCAAACAATAGAAGAGAAATAGTAGAGCTGAGATATGGAGTCTGCCATTCAGCCATCCCTCTTCTCCTGCCAGTCCCTCATCAGTTCCACTTTCACTTTGCATCTTCTAGGAGAAATATAGTGCGAATTCTCCAAGCAACTTCATTCACCACATCTCTCTAATTTGCTTAGAAGACATCACCTGTGCTTTACAGAAAGAAGAGCTTTTTTTTGGAGCAAGTAGAAGTACATAATTACTTGATAATATCACAATGCACCTATCCAGGAGATGAATGTTAGATAACCATAACATTTTATAACTTTTGAGTACTTGGCAATCATCATATTAAGGAAAAAAAAGAAAAAAACCTAAGTGGAAAGAACAATCAATTACAATTGTTCTGTGCATCTGTAAGAATCCTTCTTCTTGTGAATCAGCATTAGCAATTTTAACCCTAAATCTTCAGAGCTGTCAGATGACACTTAACTGGCATTTATTCCTGCACCAATAGTTCTCCCATTCTTTACAGAAATTGTGGTAATGAATCAGAAATATGCACTAAGACAGCACTGCAGCAGAATAATATCTGGATTTTTGGAGGAGAAAGGGGAAGGATTAAAAGAATTGTTAAGTCTTCTTCCTGGAGGTTGGGGATCTGTAGATTGGTGATCTGGAGCTGGACAGGTTGGCTGTCATAACTGTTGGGCTTGGGTAGAGAAAACACTCCTCTCAGCTATCCCATGGCCTGCACAGGCAGAAGCAGCATCAGCAGCAAACATCAGACATCACCTTCAGTTCACATTAGGGCTGGGGACAGCTACAACTATGTGGCAGTAGAAATTCCATCCTGAAGGGAACTTTTTGGTCATTTGTTGGTCTCCAGAGATATCAATCCATCATTTGGATTGGGGAAAGTCAGATGTTTCTCTTTTCCTTGAAGATAAATAACTTCCTTGTGTAATTCAACAAGAAGATGTAAAGTACAGTGAGCCTTAATAATAGATCTGATGTGAGGCTGTCAGAGAAAGCTTGTAGCAAAGTAGCATCTTCATCTTCCATTCACTCCAAAGGGCCAAAGCAAATAGTCTCAGCAAAATCTGAGTGGATGTTGAGAGTTGCAATGAGCAAGAAGCCTGCCAAGGTTGTAAGACTCCTGCTCAGAGACTGACACCTGGCAGGTGTTTTCAAACTGTGCTCCCCAGACTATCTGTGGAGTAACTGCAGGTGGTCTGGGGAGTTGTTTTCACTCTCCCAGTGCACAGCTGAAACAAGGAGGCAGTCTTGCTTCCTAAGAAAGTTTTAATTGTCAGTCTTCAAGCACAGTTCCTTTGTATTCCTGCCAGAAATCTCGTGTTTGACTGTGCTTGCTTCGGTTGCTGCATAGGAAATGAAGGCTGTTAATGAGTTTCTTCTTTTGTCAGGTGTTTGTTTGCTATACTTTCAAGTGCGATCAAATTTACCAATGACACAGAAATGGGAGGCTTGTAAGCATGCTGCACAGTGACCCGAAGGCAGTACAGCACTGGAGGATACAGGCACTGCAGGAAAAAAAGGTGGTGCTAAAGAAAAACAGAAATCCAGACTCTAGGAGAGAAAAGAGAGAGCTTGGTGTGCAGTGGGGTACAAAACCAAGCAGCTGTAAGAACTGCAGTAATATTATAGCAACTTGATTTTATTTAGAATCATAGAATAGTTTGGGTTGGAAGGGACCTTAAAGATCATCGAGTTCCAACCCCCCTGCCATAGGCTGAGACTCCTCCCACTAGACAAGGTTGCTCAGTACCTTGTCCATCCTGGCCTTAAACACCTCCAGGGAGGGGGCATCCACAGCCTCTCTGGGCAACCTGTTCCAGTGTACCACCACCCTCACAGTAAAGACCTTCTTTCTTCTATCCAGCCTAAATCTACCCTCTTTCCAATTTCTCCGGAGCCTTCTCCTCTCCAGGCTGAACAACCCCAACTTCTTCAGCCTGTCCTCATAAGGGAGGTGCTCTAGCCCTTTGTCATCTTCATGTCCCTCCCCTGGAGGTATCTCTGCATGTAGATTAACATTATCTCCTTTGTTAAGCCAAACACAAGTATCTCAAAAAAGAACGGAAATCAGACAGACCATTGTCATGTAGTTTCCACAACAATACTTCCATTTTGAGAGATATAAACATAATGAAAAAGTTTAAGAATGGAGTTTTAACTATTGCTCAACAGAAGCAAAAGAAGTATGGTGACATAAATAGATTGCTACTTCTATCTGTTATTAATTCCATACCACTGGTTTCCTGTAAATATTACACTGTGATTTTTTTTTTGTGGACTAAAACATCCATGTCCCAAATACACTGCAACAACTTCCTTCTTGGTGAGTTTTAAGGACTTTGTAGAGTTGCTGTGGGATTTCAGGGATAGCTGATTTCAGCTTTCACTCTGCTCTACTCGTTTTTACCAGTAGCTGGAAACCAGAGATGAGAATTTATTTTCCTGCCTCACATACTAAAAAAAATTCACAGGGTCCTGTCATCTTTCCCTCACAACAGATTCACATTTTTTCATGCCTTTATAGGGTACCTTCCCATCTGTCCTTACCCTATCCAGTTCCAGTTTTGTCAGATTCATTTTACAACCTCAGTTTTTACCATTGGTTTTCCTATCAATTATTTCCCACTCTCTTTAATTACCTCTTCACAATTCATCTTTCCCTATGTCTCATCAATTTAAAGAGAAAATGCTCTAGCCCTTTGTCAATTTTCTCAGTGGAGGAGATTTTATCAATCCATTCCCTATTCATATTGAGATAATTTTAATATTTTCCAGCTTCTGATTTTGCCACCTGCTCTTCATTCAATCACTGGTCTCAGAAAATTTGGAAATGTTGCTGGTTTGAGCTGATGTAAGATTTGGTGCTTTTTCAGTTGTATCTGTGCTCAAGACTTTTTAATGTTTGACAAGAGTTAAAGGATATTTCCTGATGAATCATAAGACAAATTTAGCTTAAGGTTTTCCAGAATAATTTACATCCACAATCTAACCAGCCTTGGGAAGTTTTAGCATTGAAATTTAATGCATGCTGATACAATGTGTAAAATTCAATTTCAATCAGAATCTGCTAACATGTATTATAAAAATACACACTCTCTGTGATTTGTTGATCTCCTTTCTGACACTGATTCTTTCTTTATTTCCTCCAATCACTTGGAAGTTCTCATAGCTGCAAGAGCAGGTCTCTGTTGATCCTATTTTAATCTACCTTGTTTACTGCACTGGGGAAGTGAGAAGTTTCATGTTGGAGGTCAACTGCCAAAGGGATATATTCAATGGAAGAACTGAAGACACACAACCTGCATGTTTCAGTACTCAACTTTAAGGTCCTTGGCTCTTGGTGTGCTGTTCAGAAACACAGAATTCAGTGTCCTTTATGTGAAGCAGGAGTTAGAGGAGAAGACAGTTAGCTTTTGTCAAAGAGCAATATATAAAAACATACCGAAAAGTCATCTAGTTGTGGTTGCTGAACACAAAGGAGGAGATTTCTAACATAGTGTTTAGGATACAGAGAGATAACAAGATTTCTGCTCTTGACATTAATTGTGAGTGTTGTCCCAACCTCTCCATGTCTGGTATCAGCTTGGTAAGGATTCATCCAGAGAACAGCAACCACTGAGGAGGCTGCCTTTACCAAAAAAACCTAATATTTGAACTCAAATATCTTCAAGTCACATATGAAAAGTTTGACCTTGACTAACTCTGGTTTGGCCAAAACAAACCTTCCATTAGTTAGGCAGATTCATTTCTCTTTTGAGCCATCTAACTCTTACTGCCAAAATAGCTTTCTTTATTACCTCAACTATTTTCTCTTCTGCTGCTTGGGTAGCTCTTATTACCCTGTTTCTCTGTTACATTAGCATTAGCAATTGACTTAACTGTGTTGATCAGAGGTTGTGGATTTTATATGCTACTACTTTTTTTTTTAAACAGAATAACAGTGTACAACACTGCAACTCAAGAACTCGAATAGAATTAACTTATTTTCCACAAATTTCTACATGGGCCGTAACAATAACAAATAAAATTAACACTGGGAGAAATTATGCAAGTCATTCTCAATTCATCTTTGTATGTTTTGCTAAGAAAAAAAAAATTAACTAAAAAACAACCCAAAACCCCCAATTTTTCCCATCCCACTCAGCTGAAACAATAAAGTCTCCCCAAAAATATAGTTGCCAATCTATTATCAGTGTGCCAGTGGTAAAAATCCATTTCTTAATCCTCCTATCATTTAAAACCATGAGGTACTGAAGCAAACCTGGCACAACATAAAATGGACTTCAACACCCAATTTTTGCATAGTCCAAAATTTTGTTTTACATATTAATGGATAAGTGCCAAACTGCAGGCAGCCAGCTTCGCTGACTCAATAACCTGCTGGAAAAATATCCCCCATGTGGATGACCATCTGCACCCACACAGCTGAGGCATTAAATTATTTCATCACCGTTCCTGTCAAAATTTTAACTTCTTGACCTCCACAACAATATCCTATGCCATCCCACCTAAAACCAGCCATCAGGGTTTTTTTCCAAAATGCTACAGCTGAAACATTGTAATAACTAAAAACATCTCATTAGACTGACGAATTTTCCACGTTGCCCAGTATTTGCACTCCAAGTATGTAGGGGAAGAAGAGGAGGGAAGTCATTCAGAAGGATAAGTTTGTCCTCTTCACTCCATCCAGGGAATGTTTGCAAATAGTTTCCCACCTGCTGTTCTCCTCACCAGACATAGCTGATACTATCAGATTTGTTCCTTTGTGTTCATACACTACTATCACTTTTCCTAACTTACTTGACTGCCTTTTCTCTCTTTTATTGCCTCTCCTCAGTTTTTTTCTTCTCCTTTTTATGGAGATTTGGTTCAGTGCCCAAGGTCAGACAAACCATTACCTTGGGAATTACATTTTGCTGTATACTTCCTTTAAAGCAGAATATTCAAACTGGATCCAAATTTCACCTCTTGCACAGTTTTAAACTGTTGATCTTTCTACCACTATTCACTGCAAAATCTTTCATCATTTCACATCTTGCTTTTTTGGTCCTCTCTTTTCTGATCTTAATGACTGTCAGCATGTTCCTCAGCTCTAATATATTCGGCATGCTGCTATTCAGATTTTCTTTCTCATTATTAACTACATAAATGTCACCTTTTTTGTCCCTCTTCAGATTCTCCTTCACCTGCTTAACACATAAAGCCTTACATGAGCTTAAGGTTTGTCAAATTGGTTCCATCCTCCTTATTTTTTATCCCTCATACAAAGTTGGCCTCTGATTTTACCTTGCAAGCAACTGGAGCCTTCACGGACCAACAAGCCTCCTCCTTAAATACATTAGGGCTTTCTCCTGCATAACTTTCTCACTCAGGTAACAAAAGGAGGCAGGTAGCTTATTAAATTCTTTCCCTAGTGAATAATTTAAATTATTTATATAAAATGGAGGTTTTAGGTACTTTGATCTTAATATTTATCATTTTCACTATGGAACTGCTAATCCTTACTACTGAGCGCTGTGTGACTGAGACGTGCTCATAAGAGGTCTCACAGAGAGAGGTGGGAGTAGAAATCAGTTCTAGACTTTGAACTTACAAAATATCCTCTTAGAACATGTTGCTTCTAGAAAGACTTACTCAGTATGACTTGTCTAGTGTTTGAAAATAAACCAGAAGTACATATCTCATAAAGCAGATGAATGGGATCAAATCTGTTAGGTAAGGACAATGAACCCTCTCAAATTGACCAGAAATATAATTTAACTCTTATCCGATCTACAAATAAGTAAAGATTTGGACAAGCCCATTCAGAACTGTGAGGAGCCTGGAAACTAGAAGAAATAAATAAACAAGATTCACAATACTCTATCTATTGTCCCAGATTTACAGAAAGGTAAAATATCTGCAGGAACTCAAGATGTTCCAACTCTCCAGGATGGGAGAGACCTTTCAGATCATTGAGTCCAATCACCAAACTGACACTGACAAAAGCTACCACTAAATCATGACCCTAAACACCACATCAACACATCTTTTAAATGCCAAAGATGGCAATTCCACCACTTCCCTGGGCAACCTGTTCCACTGCTTGATACCCTTTTGGTGCACAAATTTTTCCTAATATCCAGCTTAAACCTCCCCTGGCCCAGCTTCAAGCCACTGTCCTAGTGCTCTCCTGTTGGAACAACTCAGCTGTGGAAAAGGCTTATGCACTTTAACTGTCTAGCAAATTGCATACCATGCCTGTAGCCACACATGGTGCAGCATTATTATCAGTCTGAAGTCTGAATTGTTTCCTTGGCTATTGTTTCTTTTCCCTGATTACATTAAGTCGCATACTTCTAATTCTTCCCCAAACAAATTTAGTTTCACAATTAAACTAATTTTGTTTCGTGATTAAATGTAACTTGGCTGGGAGCCTGAAATCCACTTTCCATGAACACTTGAAAGAACAAAACTTAATGCACATGAATTTTCATAAAAAGGCTGTGTGGAGTGATTGGAACATAAGCAAAGAGGAATTTTCTGCAGATCTTTCAGAGATATGTGGAAGAGGCATTTCTTTTTTTGCCAGGCTTCATTCTTAATAGGTACTTCTCTCTTGACATATTTCTCAAGATTTTTTTGTAGTTAATTCATTTATATTACTTAATACACAAACAGCAGCTATAAAAACAATGTGGGTAATGCATCAGCTACAAAAGAACATGAACTTATGTCTTATATGCAGAAAATCATATTAAATATTCTGATAAACAAAGTTAAGCCCATACAGTTTTAAAGTAATGTAAATGAAACTTTATCCTACTTGGCTTCCTGAAAATACATCAGGGTGGTTTTTCATTCTGTGATCACATACAGGGATCCCTTCATAAACACATTGTGATCTGTGAACTAGGATCTCAGATTCACCAGCAACATTCTCATAAGTTTGCAAAAATGGCATGTGATTCCACTGGTTGTATAAAGACTTTGTGTAAATGTACCATGTTCCAAATAATTGTAAAAGTTTAATTTTTTAAAAATCCTGCAGATTAAGAGCTTTACTTGTGCATTGTGACATGTTTCAAGTGACAGTTTCTGCTCTCTCCTGTTTGTCAGTTGTAGCTAAGAACTATGTGGTTCAGTGTCAGCCACAAGAAAGGTTTGAAGGGTCTTGGTTTTGTTGCATATAGAGGATATGACATTTTTATACAACAAAGTTGCAGGTTATAAATTACTTAATAGAGAAACAATTATTAGGACTTTGCTCTTGTAGTCAAAATTTCTAATAGTTACTGATGGGAGATAATATTATTATTAATTTTCTCTGGGCAGTAAACTGAACAATTCAGGGCTACTGACTTTTCAAGGGACAGTCTCATATTTTGACATCTGTCCTTGACCTCTCTTTACATGCAGATGATTCATAGAATCATAGAATGGTTTGGGTTGGAAGGGACCATAAAAATCATCTTGTTCTAACCCCCCTGCCATGAGCAGAGACACCTCCCACTAGGTCAGGTTGCTCAATGCCTCATCTATCCTGGCCTTAAACACCTCCAGGGAGGGGGCATCCACAACCTCTCTGGGCAACTTGTTCCAGTGTCTCACCACCTTCACAGTAAAAAAATTCTCTCTTATATCCATCTTAAATCTCTCCATTTTCAATTTTCAATCCATTACTCCTAGTGAAGCCATCCTGTACCTTATAGAAAAGTCCAACCCCAGACTTACTGTAGGCCCCCTTCAGCTATTGATAAGCTACTGAGGTCCCCACCAAGGACACTGTATGGTGTCTATCTTCTTGTAAAGGAATTTTTATGATCAGGATATGCTGTTTACTCTTAAAAAAAAATCTCTAACTGTATTCCTGACTCTCACAGGAATTTTGCTGGATGTTTAGTGAAATTTCATAACCAAATTTTACAAAATCATTGTTGCTGACTTGAGTGAGGAGGAGTTAAAATTTAGTTTGTAGCACATCAGTGTGTTCATTTGAAGATCCAAAACTAGAAGCATTCCAATATTACTATTGAAAGATATTAGTCTTTTTTAGATGTTACTACCTGCAAAATGTAGATTAAAGTGACTTCCAAAAGTCTCACAATTACAATTCCTATATGAAAATAACACAGATTTTAAAGTAAAAATAATAATGGAAATGATGGAATTTTTCTCATTAATTTCTCTATTATGTGCTAATCTTCTGGTTAAGATAAATAGATGCTTAAATTCTTCCTAAAACATATAACTCCATAGAAATTGAAAAAAATTAAAATATGTGATATATAAATTTCGAACAGCACAACACAGATATAGCATGGAAAATTCAGACTATACAGCAAGGTGAAAAGTGTTTGGTTAGTTATTATGTGACTAATACACAAAAAATAAATGAACAAAGAGAGAATAAACTCCTAACATCAGAAGTATAAGATACTTAAGTCTTTTTGGCAATAAGAGAATTATGAAGACTGCCTTATGAAGGATCTTTTTCACATGCAAATAAGAACATCTGCACAAATCCATGTTCATCACCAGAAAAATGCTACCCACATCATTATTTTGCTTTTTCCTTTTTCTCCACTCCCACAGCCAAGAACTACTACTCATTTGACTTCCAAATAATCAAACACTTAGCTAAACTCATCTAAGCAGATTGCAATAGTTGCTAATACATAGTACATTAGTAGTAATATTCTGATATTATTCTCTTTATGATGGTTATTGTAGCATAAAATGGTGTAGTTACTATAATATTTACTGGTCTCTTGTAAAATCAAAGAGTTAAAACCTAAGTCTACAAGTTTCAGTGATAAATGGATGGATAGCAGTTTACCTACTTCAATATGTTACCCAAGCACAGACAAAACAGGGTATATATTCCTTAGATGTCTACAAGGCCCCTAAGTACACTGATTATAGATATGTATATGCAAAAACACATCAATATTTCTATACGTGTAATAAAGATATATACATATACACAAATGCCCATATATATATGTATAAATATACATAAAGAAAGGACTGAGAGGGAAAAAGAAGTAGCAAGGTACATGTTCAGAGCCAGTACAAGGTAACATGATGCTTTTAAGAACAATCAATATTGGTTTTATCCTGAAGGCTTAGAAGACATCTCTCCTATGAAAGCAAACACCTTCTGGAGTCACTGCTTCAGTAATGTGATCCTTTAAATGACATGAGCTTGTACCTGTAAGTCTACTCTAAAGCAAATTAAGCCAATGTGAGTTTTACAGTTGTCTTAAACCAACTCAAAATCACAACTGTAAGTCACAACAGGATTGATAGTCTAACAGAAAAAGAAATTTTAAAATAATGCCCTTGTTACAGTTACACTGATTTGTCAGTGGTCCAACCCACATTACAGAGAAGACAAATCCTATTAAAAGTAGTGGATGAGTGAAAGGAGATCAGTTTATACTTCCTCCCTGAATCCAAATTATTCTCACAGCTGGAGAAGAATCAGTGGCTGATAATGGGCTAACAACCTCTAGCACTAACAGATATGACCTCAGGTGTAGTGATAAGAATACATAATTCTGCATTCCCTGAACTTGTCTGTGTCTCCTAGAGAGTGCTGACGCAGTGGGAGCTCAGTGCCACCTTGAACAATAGAAAGCTTTAAAATTTAGAGGAGATTCAGTATGTGCTGGGTCACTCAACAATATTTATGGGACTTTAAGATGCATTTTTCATTACTGAGGAGGAAAAATTCCCCAAAAGGTAACAGTTATTTCAAAGTTTATTGTATGCGACACATTGGGAATAAAAATTATGTATTCGATTTCTTAATTTGTCCATGTTATTACCTGTTCTGTTACTACTGAACCAATTAGAAGACTGTGAATAAATAAACTTTTTCTTTTCAGGGTTGGAGTAACTCTATGACTCTGGGGTCAATAGAAGAACTTCCAGATGACTGTAGAAGACCATGGGCCAGGATCTTGCATGAATGTATTCAGAGCACTCCTTCAGGATATCACAGGCCATTGTTCAAATCATCACCCGTCAGCAGATGATGATTAAATCAAATTCACAACCAAATACCTCATCAAGAAGCAGCAGAGAGAAGAACAATTATCTTTTCTCACTTATAAATAATAAATCTTTAAGTTGTACACATTTAGTTATTTTTAATTTAAATTAATTACAGTTTAAAGACATGCTCAGTTCCTCCCTAGAGAATGTAATCACAACTGTGATCCACAGCCTAGATAGGAGATGGAGAACACCCCTGTTATTTTACAGAATGCCTTATATATAAATTGTTGCCCCCACAGAGCAATTAGAATAGCAACAGAACATTTTTCCTTCCAGGCTAAGCAGGATGGCAGGAAGCAGACAAGGCAAAATTTTTTTTTCAGTTTTGTTAATAGCATCCTTATTTAAATTCTAAAATGCTATTACATTTCAAGAAATACTTTTTCCTAATCTAAAAAAAAATAAAAAATCGTCTTTTCAGAGTATATAAATCCTCTAAGGCAAAGAGAAGCTGTGGGAAGCGATTCCCTCATGAGTTGTGGGCTAAGACTCAAAGATTCCTTGTGTAGGGAATACTGCAGTCCTCTGGTGCAATAATTAGACACAGGAAGGCACAGACTCAGTGGCTGAAAACACAGCAGCTGCAAAGAGGCTGTGAAGATGATCCCTGCCTGCCCCTGGGCAGCTGGACATTAGATATGTGCTGCAAGAGGCCTCATCATTCCAGCTGTGCCATGTTCTTACAAACGTGGCTTCTGGAATGCAGACCCATGCAGATTTTCCCATGCCTGGTCTTAGACGTGGGATGAAAAGCCTTAAGAAGTCTGCTGAAATACCATTTGCCTCTTACTTTGGAACTTCAAGAATGAATGAATGAATGAGTGAATGAATGAACGAAGGGCAGACCCCAAGTCCTCAAATAAATGGGGATGATAGACTCTATTTCAAAAGTGACCTTTTGAATTTTAACCTGGGCAGTGCTTCTTCATAGAGATAAGTTAAATAAAATTGCCTGAAGGAAAAGGTAAATAACCAGGATTGTCACCTCTCTGTTTTTCAGATCATAAGCCTGAGACAAAACAATTTCCCTTGACTTCAGACAGGAAAGATAACAGTTTAGGAAATTTTTGGAGGCAGATTTGTAGCCATTAGCTTTCACTGTCACCAGTAGACTTCTTCTCAGTGACATCCAATGATAGGACACAGGCTGGAACACAGGAGGTTCCACAGAAGTGTAAGAACAAACTTTTTCACAGTGAGGGTGACAGAGCACTAGCACAGGCTGCCCAGGGAAGTTGTGAAGTTTCCTTCTCTGAAGACATTAAGACCCCATCTGGAAATATTCCTGTGTAACCAGGTTTAGCTGTTCCTGCTCCGGCAGAGGGGTTGGACTAGATGATCTCTTGAGGTCCCTTCCAATCTCTGACATTCTGTGAACCTACAAGTTTAAGGACATCGGGATCTGAGCCCTTGTTTATCAAGGGTTTATTATCTGAGCCTAAGATTTATCAACATAAATACACTTTCATGCCTGAGTACTTAACAGTGGGATATTTATTCTGAAGAGAGGCAAGTTGCTATCAAGGGATTTATGTCACCCTCTCGAGTGAGGGCAGTATAATCTGTATAGCTCATTAGAAGCAAGTCAGCTCCCTTTTCCAGCATTTTCTGAATTCTCAGTTGCATTGCTGGTTTTTGCATGTTCCTCTAACCTGTGTTTCAGGGTTGCTCGTCTGCAGATGACATTAGCTCCATGAAGTGCAGCACTCCAAAGAAAGCAGAGAACTGTAATTCCTATAGAAATCCTCAGAAGCTTACCTGGCTGTTAATCAAACAGAGCAGGAGTTCTCTAGCACCATGCACTGGAATAATTTCTGTCTCAATAACTTGGGTTTTGACATAAGCCCTAAAAAAAGGCACATGCTGTCTCCGGATGGAAATCCTCTGTGACACTACCAGACATGCTGCAAAAACATGCTGAATAACAACTAAATTCAGCTTAAGAGCAAAAGATAGTTGGCATGAACAGTTCCACAGACATGCTGGAAGAAAAAAAAAAAAGACTATTTGAGTCTATTCATGCTACTGTGTACAGCTTGGTTTTTACATGAGAAATCAAGATAATACTTTAAAGAGGCAATTACTGTAGCATTTCACATGCAGCAATCTACATTTGGAAAGCATTAGTGTTATAGATTATGCCCAGCTCTGCTTTTACATGACAGTGATTATTTTCCCAGTGTTTCTTATCCTGGAATACTATTAGACCTTTTGGTTTATACTCTTTTACCTTGCACCTAAGTATACATCTCAGAGGGACAATAGCATAGACAGTTTTGCATAAATGTGTCCTATTCACAGTCATAGTAGTTACGCCTAATTAAGACTTCAATGAGACCAACATTTTTGCTCTTGCTCTTACATAAAAATTAGAGGTTTGCAGACAGTGCAAATACATTTAAATAACTGTGTATAATACACCTTAGACTCATGTTACAAGAAATACCAAAAAACCCTAAGAAAATAAAAAACAAAAACCTTGAAGAAAGAACATATAAAATAGAAATTTTATTTATCCAATATTTTAACTGCATATAAGTAAAAATATAAGAGTGGACAGTACAGAGTGCTAAGTATGGTGGATGCTTTATACTATTTTACCAGCCCTAAGGTTCTCAAAGTAAGAACTTCCCATCCAGATTGGGTGGCAGTCTGAGTTGAAGTAACTCTGGAATGGCAGCAGCTCTGGTGATTCACAAGATACAGGAGCAGGGCCATTTATTTCTGGTGCTTTTATGTAACTTCTGAAGCTCATAGGTGCATTTAATGTAAAATTCCTCCCTGTAAGCTTCTCCACAGAGGCAGGACATGTAGCCTAATCATCATTATCAATAAGCACTAATGGTAAATAATTCCTTTGTCTCACACAAAACCAACACTGATAAGAGGCAGTCATTTATAATTGTGGTTTGGCTAGGTGCTGCAGGTTAGCTGGCCAGTAAATTATTATGAATTCTAAAGAGAAATTAGGAATCCTTCCATTCCATTTAGCCTGTAAGAATGGTAATTAGAGTTATTAATATAAGTTGCTTTTCAATTCTGTTCACCAATGCAATCCCAGACCTTGTTGCCAAGATATTATTGCACCATGGAAAGTCTTCTATTGGCATCAGTAGTATGATCAAAAAAGCATTAGAAAGTGAGACAGCACAAGAAAAAAATAAGATATTCAAAAACTCAATGCAAGACTTCTCAGACACATCACTTTTTCTGAAAAGATATGCAATTAGCTATATACTCTGCAGATTAACAAATGAAAGCTCAAGCTAGAGCTCAACAGTCCAGGAACACCAGGAGATGCAAGAAAAAAAACACTTAGGATTTAGGTGGCACCAAAGCCACCAAAAAGTTTTTACTCTTTTCCATCCATCCTGAAGGATAAACAACAATGTTGAAAAGATGTGTTAAATCTGGATGAAGATTTGAACATTCAGATACTATCTGCATGGATTGAATGATAGAGGTGGATTATTTTCCTTACATTTTCTACATAAAGCACATAAATGTTTTGGATTGGCTGCTCACAGAGCAGAATCTGGAAATCACAAGTGACTGATGCAACCATGGTTAAACAGTTTTTGGTTAGCAATCGAGTCAGGTTACTAAGTAGAGCTCATGCTTGTATGAGTTTAGATGTTGCAGTTAACAGTGAAGAGAAGTCTATAAATAATATGGAAAGTAAAGGGCTCAATTAGCACAAAAATATAAAGTCCACTATCTGTAAGTTTATGGAAGTATTAGGAACCCAGTAGGTAAGAAAAAGACCAAATCCAATACATAATGTAGTGACAACAATTATTTTGTTACAGGATTTATGTTACATCAGCATTTTTATTTCTTTTTCTCAATTTTGTTTCAGCTTATAACACATTTGTGTGGTGTTCTCTGTGGTGATTTTTTTTCCTTAGGATTTAATATAAAAAAGTTAGATCAGAAATGACAGTTGGTTTTGGTTTATATCTTTTATTATTTTTGTGTTACCCTGTTTGTGAACACTCTGATTTCTACATAACATAAGTTCACAAAATAGCAACTTCTTGTACTGAAATAGAACACTCTTGATCTGAAATAACAATATTAATCCTCAGCCTTGCATCAAACAATGACAAGTTTGAAACAAATTTCCTTCTCTCAGCTCCATTATGAGAGTAACAAACGTGCTTTCGCTCATTAACTTGAAGAATACATCAAACAGAAAGGCCTTTAATTGTTTGTTTTGCTGGAAAAAAGGCTGTGCAATCCTGAAAAAAAAAAAGAAATGCAAGAAGTTATTTCAGCTTCATTTTTTCTTTGCTGTTTATTTCTTCTATGATTCTATGATTCTTTTGCTTTATTATTTTTCCCACACCAACTCTTCCTCCTCCAAAATTTTTGGAGAAACACCTCTCACTCTCCACTCTCAGAACTACTTCTACATTTGAAAGGAATAGGGACCAACCTTTACTATAGTAACACCTACTTAAATCTTGATTGTGATGCCTTGTCTCTCAAGCAATAAAAGAACTGCAAACAATCCCATTACACTGATAAAACAATTTAGAGAACAAAAGTACAAAAATACATAAAAACTAATACAAAGGGGGAGAGAACCCCACCTACTCAGGACACTCAAAGCAAAGCAAATAAAGATCTAAAAACCTTCACACACTGGTAGAGGGGGAAAACTAGCACCTCATTTGATAGCTTTAAAAAAAACAGCTGTAAAAAAATCTGTATTTCTTCCTTCTAGTTACAACAGCAGGAACAGTTCAAGTCCTAAGGGATATTTCCCAAGCTGTAAACAAAATCTCTAATTGAAGTTATAATGGAACTCTTCTCTTTAGACTTCCATTTCCACTCTCAACCACTAACTAACAGCCTTGTATTTTACTAACAGTCTCAACTTTTTCTACATTTTGTTTTCAATTTGATTATCAAACAGACATTAAAAAAAAGAGAGATGATTTCAAAAGGATTACAAAATACACTTTCAGTCTCTTACAAAGTGGTTCCTGAATTACTCTAAGTCAGGCACCAATGGGCATGAAATATTTTCAGGGCATAATACAGCTAATACTCCTTAACTATTTCTAAGAGGGGCAAAACCCAGAGGTCAAATTCTTCTGTAAGATAAAAGTGTGAAAATCTCACTGAAACATATTTGAATAGCCTATATATAAATCTGTCTGAGGACTGAATCTGAAGAATTTCCAAGATGAAATTGTTGGCATAAGCACAAGGAAACTAGTTCTTTAAATGGAGATCCTTTTTAGCACATCTTTTCTTTCTTCTGAAGTAAGATTCAGCATTAATGTAGAGAACAAAGTAAGTTAAACAGAGCTCCTATATGTTTCAGTACCTATGCGACAGCAAAGAAATAGGGTGGATATACTTTGCATCATACTGAAAACATTTTTAAAAAAACCCACACCTCATATATCAGCTCCATTTATTTTAACTCAAAGCATCAAGTCTTGTTTTTTCGACTTTTTTTTCTCTTCTCAAAGAGACCATGGTTGATGAATAAGAACACCTGATAAAATGCCCTAGAGAAGCTTTACAACTCAACTGGCACTTACACAGCAGATAGGTCTCACTGATATCACAGTAATCTTTTCACAAGGATGAACAGCTCTTGAACAATTTCTCTGGGGAATGGTATTAGATACAAACTCTATCATCAGACATGATATCCAGTCCATATGTAACATATATTTTGTAACAATACACAGAAGCTAATACCCTGATTTTTTTATGCTTTAGCATCAGCACATCATATAAGCTGATCATTTGCAATGGTGCAAAAATTTATGATGAAATGTGTCTTTAGACTGTAAGCTTAAGATGCTCATGTCATCATCACAGTCAAATAGCTGAAACATTTTGATCTTGTTAAGTTCTACTTTACTAAAATACCCATTTTTTTTTTCCACCTTTTTCATTCATTAGTTTGCAACTGCACCTCCAGCTCTATTACTGAGCATAATTCAAAGCTTTTTCTTTAAATTATCTACAACTCTGTCAAAATTTAACTTGCAAGCTTTGGCCAAAAATAGTTTATCCAGTTTCTCGATCATGGGATACTTGGTCACAGTGGTTACTGACCTTCATTCACACCTCAGGCCCCTGAACCTGAGTTTCTGATTTGAACTAGACATCTCTGCTTCATTGGTAATCAATGACAGAGAGTCCAGCACCTAGAGAGGGTGATTTGTTCTATTCCAGTGTTAGCTTGGAATAGGATAAATTGTTTAATTGTTGTGTTGACACCAACTTAAACTAAATGTCTACCTTACAGATTGATATAGTCATGTTGAATTAATCCTTTTCTCAGTGCTCAGCTCCGTGCATGGTATTAGCCAAAGCAATCAAATCTAGTCTGTATACAGAGCAGTTTCTTCCTTTGTAAGCACAGCTGTGTCCATGAGCAGGAATTATTTGCACTTATTTATAGTTTGTGTGTAACAAAAAGAAAAGGTATTATCACGCTTTTACAGGTGGAGTATCTAAGGCAGAAATAGTCAGAATGATTCAACAGGCTCAACTGAGTGATTTAGACACCGAGCTTTATTTCAATGTTTTTTTTTCTGCTGTGTTCCAAAACAGATAGGGCTTGAATAGTTGATTTCTAGAAGTAAAAATGCCACCTCTCTACAAATCTAGCTTCAGAATCCTGCACAGGTATCTACAGAGTGTGAAAAAGGCAGCCTTTTTTCTCAACTGGAGTAATTACATGTCACTCTTAGTATCTCGTGTGAGTCTCTGGTGGAGGCAGAGACATTCACATTCTCTGTGCTTACCTTCTTCTGCATCCCTCCTGCCCTATTTAATGCAATAGATGAATGCGGTGGACAGCAGACACACAAACTTGGATCAACCTCAAAGAAGTTTTTGTCAGTCAGTGAAGTATGGATCACACAACTCTGCTCTGTCTTGTCATTCTTTTGCCTCACCTTGTCATTAAGGGCTGCAGTATAACAGTTACAGAAAAAAAAAACAAAAGTAGGAGCAAGTGCACATATTTAGTCATAGTTGTTTCAAGTATCTGTATTTCTGACTTTACAATACCATGCTCTTTTCACACAGATTTTTAAGTATTGTAATAACAAAACACCTACCATTTGAACTTAGAGTATTAGTACTTATGCCACCATCAGGGTTTGGACTTTTGGAATCACAATACAGACTTCTGACATTGAGGTACCAGCAAAATATATTGAATATATTGTTAAGAATTAAAAATTGTTATGAACAGTGGATTTCAAGCCTGTTCACTGGCCACAGGAGATGCAGAAGTTGGAACATTCAGTTTCCATGACAGATTTTGGATAAGAAATATTCTAAAATTGGGTTTTTTTTCCTGTCTCAGCTTTTTCCATCTGCTAGATCTCTGTTTTCTGGCTTTACATTCCTCTGCTGCAGTTTCCACTTCTGATTACACCAAGTCCTCTTATGTTCTTCCTTATCTTTCTCCCTGTTCCCCTTCCCCAGTTCTGCACTCCAGAATGTCCATTCCCATTGCACTCACAGCTTTTCACCATGCCTTGAAACTGGAAGGGAAAGAACAGAAACTAAAGGCAAAACCAGAAAAATCATCCATGAAGTGGTTCAAAAACAGATTCAACAGAGTCCTGGGCAATCTGTTCTAGCAAACCCTGCTTGGTCAGAGTCTCAGATGATGCAAACTCATGAGGGCCTTTCTAACATAAGCATCTTTCTGCTTCTGTGATCCTTCCAACAGCAAAGCTCAACAAAGCAAATACTTTTTAATTTTAACATCAAATAATAGAATAGTTTGGGTTGCAAGGGACCTTCAAGATCATCAAGTTCCAATCCCCATGCCATGGACAGGGACACCTCCCACTATATCAGGTTGCTCAATGCCTCATCCAGCCTGACCTTAAACACCTCCAGGGAGGGGGCATCCACAACCTCTCTGGGCAACCTGGTTTGACTCCTTCATCTCTTCTAGAGCCCATAGAACCTCTGCTAGAAGAAAAGAGGAGTGTTTATCATGTTGGTAAGTGTGACAGAAAAGTACAAAGTAAAGTAGATCATAGAATGTGTCAGGTTGGAAGGGCCCTACCTACCAAGGCCATCTAGTCCACACTCCCCCAGTGCAGAGGGACAGACAGAAATGTTTTTCACATGGAAATTTGGAAGGGATCAGAAAAGAATTTTATAAGCTTGAAAATATTTGGTATATAGCACATTTCTGACTTCTTTAAAAGTGTTAAAGCTCTACATTTGTCTTGGATTTGATACATCTGAGGCTTCTAACTCTTATTAAGAAGCAGAATGCGAACAAAAGTGAAAAGTAAATTCATATGAAAATTAAAAGCTATTCAATGTTTTTGTGTGTTACAGTTAATTGTCAGTGAAGCCAACAATTAAATATTTAACTGCCAGTCAGCAAATAAATGCTGTCAACCAGTCTACAACAGACTATTTTAGTGCTGTAGAGTCTGGGATGAGTTGATTCAGTGCCTGCCAACCTGAGATTAACTGTTTACCTATTAGGAAGCTGGCAATTAAGTTTTGAAATTACAATGAAACAGATATGAGCAAGTAAATAATACAGATACAAAGGGAATGGTTTAATACAAGAGTTCCTGTGTAATACAAGTTGCTGGTATCATGACACATCAGCAATAGATATTCCCTTAAAGACAGTGAACTCACATTGAGGTAAAACTGGTGGGATGTCCCAAACAGGGCTATTGGTTTAGTAGTTTATAGAACAAAATGAGGTAAAAAAAAAAGAAATGTGACAAGCAAGAGAATGAGCAGGTCTTGGAAACCAAACACGTAGCTTGTTTAACTTGCCTTGTTTTGAAGAGAGAGAAGACAGCAAATAGGGTGCCAGTTTTTTTAATTATTCCAGAAACTACAGAACAGCAGTTTTGGTTGCCCAAGTGGCAAAATTGGTAGAAAATTTACTAAGAAACAATTAGTGATTGATGGGATAAATAAATGTTACCCTCCACAAAGAACTCACAATTCCCAAAACTGTTGAAGTCAGTAAATAGGGAGGTAAGATAACTTTGTTGATAGAGCACACATGAAGTTTTAAGAAACTAAGCTGATCTGGATTAGAAGATAAGGTCCTCTCATTGATAAGTAGCTGTAGGAGAGTAAACAAATGCTAAAAATAAATCTTTGATCTCAGAAGTTCATCAGGTAAGCCAGTCAAAGGTTTTGAATACAGACCTGTACTGAGAGACATGTTGCTAATTGTGTATGAGTGAGGTGAAAACCAGTATGACAGAGAAGAAAGAGGAAAAAACAAGTTCAGTGAAGACACAGATACAGGATAGCAGAATTGTAACTAAAAACAATTGTATTGACTATCTGAGTTCTAAAATGTCAGATTAACTCAGGTCTTAATAAACATAATTATGCATGTAAAGAAAAATAAATCTAAATATAGCCAAGGAGAGAGTTTACCTTAGTTCTTAGGTAATTCCTAGAAACATTAAAGTCAGGATCTCAAAAAAAAGATACTGGAGTCACTGTGCATATTTATGTGTATGTTGTGCTCAGAGATTAGCAGTAACATTGACAAAGGAACTGAAAACAACACAGAAAATGTCATTATGACACTTTGTAAACACGTGGTAGACCCACACATTGAAAGCAGTACTCAAAAGAGTGAACTAGAAAAGCTATGAAATAGCAAAGATGATCAGAGGCACATGATTATGATAAGCAGACTTTTCAGCTTTTAAAATATGTCATTTAGCTTACACAATCATTAAGAAGATGGGTAATGGGAATAAAAAATTATCATCCACTGTTTCCTACTACAGAAGAGCAAGGGGGCATTTAGACAGATTATCAGGTAGCAGAAAGGACTGTTTTCTACCAAAAATGCACACTTCAGCTGTGGAACCCATTCCCACAGAAAATCAAAAACTAAATGAGGTAAAAAAAATCTAAGAAAGGATAACTTTTTACATTGGGCCATTAAAAATCTGACATATCTTTTGATTCCCTCCACTGACAGGAGGCAGAGGGGCTGTAACATTTGAGGGGATGTGATTCAAATTTCTCAAGTAAGAAATTTCTCTCCTGCTCTGCCATTCCCACACAGGCCTGACCCATTTTAATTTCTGCTGTCAGAAGCACAATAATTCTTACAAAACAATCCATACAGGCTCTAGAGAGTGATGCTGATGTCCCCATGTGGGTGACCCAAAGGGAAAGCTGCAGTTAAAGGCAAACTGTTCTTCCCTTCCCTCTGTGCTGCTTTCCAGTAACCCATCACATTTCTCTGCTCTCTGACTTAGAGGAATAGGACTTTTTACCCCAACCTTCAATTTACTCTTCCATTATCATTCCCTATTAATGCTATTAAAATTTAATTTATGGTGCTAACAGGGTGATTCATTGTTAAACCATGAGAACATGAAAACAATTTTTAGCAATTCTTAGTCTTCTTTCTATGAATGCCCTATACTGCACAAGCTGACTGATAGATCATAAGGAAGTGTGTCAAATTGTTAATGTAAATGGCCTGTGGGAGCAGGACAGAGGAAAACAGAGCACGTGTTTGCACATATATTCATAATCTTTACCTGGCTTTAATTACAGACTTGAAAATGCTCATTACTTCCTGCTAAATAATTATTTCCAAAAACATGTACTGTTACATGACAATGGAGTCAGAACAAAGAGAAGAAAATAAACTATAGGCCTACAGGAAGAAGAAAGCTGGGACACATACACACACCCCAAAACAAAATAAAACAAAAAGGGAATGAAGTTAGATCCCAAGCCAAAGCAACAGAGAAAGAAAGAGAAGAAAACAAGAGCTTAAAATAAGAAAATAAAGCAAAAATTTAGAGACAGAGTGATTAAAAATACGAGGGAGCAATGAGTATTTTCCCCATTTTGTTGTACTTTTACAAGAAATAAAACCTATCCATTTGAAAGGTAAAGCTGTTTAGAATTTTTTTCTTAAAAAAATGGAAGGTTGGTTTTTTTAAGAATCACAGAGAAATTGCTGTAATAGCAGCTTACAAGAACAACAGAAATTACCTCCAGCCTGAACATATTGTAAGTTTTCTCTAATCTGCCTCACTCACCTTCACACATTGACTTTTCTCCTTGATAAGAGAGAATAGAATCATAGAATAGTTTGGGTTGGCAGGGACCTTAAAGACTTAAAGATCATCAAGTTTCAACCCCATTTTCCATTCTCGGAATCTCTCTTACAAAANTAGAATCATAGAATAGTTTGGGTTGGCAGGGACCTTAAAGATCATCAAGTTTCAACCCCCCTGCCATATTTTACACTCAATGAATATGCTAAAGCCTAGTTTTTCATCAGGGTGCAAAAATAAGTAACATGGAGCACTGTGCAGGTCCACTTCCCAGATTAGCCAGGACTAGAGCTGTTCTGGTAAGGGTGCAGCCCATGACAGGGACCTTGGAATAACTTTTGACTTTCTGACAAACCGATTTCTCCACACATTGTTTCCAAATGTGAAATGTGTCTGACTAGATGAGAAGTCTATGCATGTCAGAATATATGCAGGGTGTATAGAAATGATGTCTTGAATAGGCTGTGTGAGAAGTATATTCCTTTTGATTGTTGTCTCTTTCTTTTTAATGTACGCAGAAAACGGCTGTATCTTTCAGAGTCTCTCAAGGATTTTTAGATAAAAAGAGAGGTTTTATCTTTGCATGTCTATAAGCAGTGAAAAACTCCGGAGACTGAAACCTACAGGCAATTCAAATAAACTAAATCCGATCAAGGTAATATCAATGCCAGAATTAGAAGAAAACCCAGAGAGAATATCAATAACAACATTAAAACAGCAGGTTTCAACTGGAATCAATAGGCAGTATAAACAGAAAAAATTAAGTCACAAAGTGATAGTAGATAAAAGCTCCCCACTCATTAAAATTCTGTTTGTCTTTGTGTCTTTTTATCAATGTACCTATATATCTATGCAAGTGTATCAAAGTTTATAATGTAAAAGAATGATGAAATAATCTAATTAATTTCCGGTGTCATTTCACATATTTCTTTCAAGTTAAAACTGCAATATTAATAATGGTTTGCAGTTTAATAAAATATCTCTATGTCCTATTAACTTCTATATCTGCTTGTTATGAAGCCCTTTTTTATCAAATAGCTAAACTTCAAAAGATTTCTACTTTGATCTGAAATGAAAAAATGAGGTTCATTCCATTTGTACAGAATAACCTCACTATATTTTACAGAATGACAGTTGTCTGTTACTGCTTTTCTCTCTCAAAACACATTCTAATTTGGGCAAGCAAGAAGAAAAAATATTGAAGAGAAGATCAGGCTGTAGGAAAGTACATTATAATAGGGTCTGGGCTGTGCCTTAAAATTCATGACAACTGGAGTGAGCAAGATATTTTTTCCACTCAAAAAAACCAATAAAAGTTTCAGGAATGAAATGTGTGGGTATTTACAGGTTGTTTTAATGCTCTGGGGGCGAGTTCTCTTGTTTTATTTCCACTTTCAGAGATGAGATGTTAACAATATGTAAAGTGATCATGATTTTCTGATAGCTTTTTCTTTCCCACAGAAAAAAAATATTTTGTATATAAGTGTGTGGGAGGGGAGTATTCTCTATTTAAGTTGTATATGGAAATTAATATTCCAAATCAACATTTCAGAAGGTACCAGCCTGGCAAAGTCATGGAGCAGATCCTCCTAAAAGGGTTGCAAAAACACATGGAGGGTGACACAGAGGTGATTGGAGGCAACCAACATGGCTTCACCAGGGGCAAATCATGCCTGATCAATTTGGTGGCCTATGATGGAGTAACATCATCGGTGGACAAAGGAAGGGCAACTGACATCATCTACCTGGACTTGTGCAAGGCATTTGACGCTGTCCCGCATGACATCCTGGTCTCCAAACTGGAAAAGAATGGGTTTGATGGATGGACCACTCGCTGGATAAGGAGCTGGTTGAATGGTCGAACTCAAAGAATTGCAGTCAATGGCTCATTGTCCAAGTGGAAACCAGTGAGGAGTGGTGTTCCCCAAGGATCAGTACTGGGACCAGTGCTATTTAACATCTTCGTAGGAGATATGGACAGTGGGATCGAGTGCACCCTCAGCAAATTTGCAGATGACACCAAGCTGTGTGGTGCAGTTGATACACCTGAAGGAAGGGATGCCATCCAGAGGGACCTTGACAGGCTTGAGAGGTGGGCCCAAGCCAACCTCATGAAGTTCAACAAGGCCAAGTGCAAGGTCCTGCACCTGGGTCGAAGCAATCCCAAGCACAGATACAGGCTGGGTGGAGAGTGGCTTGAGTGCAGCTCCGTAGAGAAAGACTTGGGTGTGTCAGTTGATGACAAACTCAACATGAGCCAACAGTGTGCACTCGCAGCCAAGAAGGCCAACCAAATCCTGGGTTGCATCAAGAGGAGTGTGACCAGCAGGTCAAGAGAGGTGATTTTACCCCTCTACTCGGCACTGGTGAGACCCCACCTGGAGTATTGCGTCCAGTTCTGGAGCCCTCAACACAGGAAGGACATTGAGCTATTGGAGAGGGTCCAGAGAAGGGCCACGAAGATGATCAAAGGGTTGGAGCAACTGCCCTATGAGGCCAGGCTGAAGGAGTTGGGGTTGTTCAGCCTGGAGAAGAGAAGGCTCAGAGGGGACCTCATAGTAACTTATCAGTACTTGAGAGGGTCCTACAGAAAGGCAGGGGAAGGAATTTTTAACATAATATTGGATGGGAGGACTAGAAACAATGGATATAAACTAGAGGGGGATAGATTTAGACTAGACATAAGGAAGAAATTCTTTACAGTGAGGGTGGTGAAATACTGGAACAGGTTGCCCAGGGAGGTTGTGGATGCCCCATCTCTGGAGGTGTTCAAGACTAGGCTGGACAGGGCACTGGGCAGCCTGGTCTAGTGGGAGGTGTCCCTGCCTATGGCAGGGGGGTTGGAACTCGATGATCTTTAAGGTCCCTTCCAACCCAAACTATTCTATGATTCTATGATTCTATATCCAGAGGACAAATTAATAATGTTTGCAGGAACAAAACATACATTGATATTATTATTGAAATTTTGATACAAAGGGGAATTTCAGTCTGGGCCTAAATTAAACCACATCTGAAAACCATATGATTACTGGCTGATGAAGAAAAAAGACATATTTTATATATTCCTGATCCTAGAGCATTTGCAAAGAAATACTATGAAGCACAGTCAACATCACCACTGCAAACAGAATACCTTTTTTAGGTGGATCCTTTAGTTACTGTTGTTGTTAATTGGAAGGAAAGTTCCAGAAAACACAGGTTAAGATGTTTGTAGCTATTTTATAGTATGGCAGCAATGCAAAAACAGTTGGTTAGGGCTGCATGAAAAGTAGCATTTCTTGTCAGCTTATCATCCAATGAAGTTCTTTATGCTGGAAATGCAGACTCCTTTCACTGACAGAGAGCAGAAGGGACCCAGGCTACCTAGCCTCCATGTGGATGTGTGCCACTACAGGCATTTTAGCCACTCATGCACATCTGAAGCTCCTCCTCATACCTTCTAACCTCCTTGTCCATAACCATATCATTTCTGATTACCCACCTCATTTCTCTATAATTTTTCCATATGGAAACAGCTCATTGTATGTGCTGTATTCCCCTCTGGGTAACTTCTGCACTTTCTGCTCTTCTATTGTCTGGTGACTCCCTCTGCTTTCAGCTTCCAACCCAGATGCATCCAGAGTCACTGCTGTGCAAAATGGCCAAGTAGTGACTCTCTCTCATGCACTGGTAGATCATATTAACTGTCTGGAACCAGCTTCCAAAGTGCCTGGCACTCCACATTTCTAACAGCAAAAGTGGCTGAGTACAGTTTTCCCTGATAATGTGTACAGGGCTGGTTGTGAGGGGATCTGACAATGAGTGGTGTTACTCATGAGGGAGACATGATGGTTGCTGTATAATTCAAAAATTTTCCATTCATATTTTTTCATAAGCTTTTTGTCTTTCATGTTATTTTAAGTAGCAACTAGAGTTAATGTGTTATAGCATAGAATCATTAGTTAGGGTTGTAAGGGACCTTAAAGATCATCTAGTTCCAGCCCTCCTGCCACAGGCAGGGACACCTACCACTAGATCAGGCTGCTCAGTGCCTTGTCCAGCCTGGTCTTAAACACCTCCAGAGAGGGAGCATCCACAACCTCTCTGGGCAACCTGTTCCAGTGTCTCACCACCCTCACAGTAAAGAATTTCTTTCTTATATCCAGCCTGAATCTACCCTCTTTCAATTTACATCCATTATTCCTAGTCCTTCCATCACATATCCTATTAAAAAGTCCTACCCCAGCCTTTCTGTAGGGCCTCTTCAGGTACATATAAGCTACTATGAGGTTCCTTCTGAGTCTTCTCTTCTCCAGGCTGAACAATCCCATCTTCTTCAGCTTGTCCTCATATTTGGTGTCATCAATCCTCCATATCATCGTCCTCTATTAGCAATTCTTAGAAATTTCTTGTCACAATGGGGCTGGTGTGAATGGAATATACAATTGAATCTGTAGGTGATTTAAAATTCTGTTTCTGCAGTTAACAGTGGTTTAAAGTTAATTGATATAGATTTATTAATTAACTGTCCAGAAGATGTTTTATAGCTGCTTTCCCAGGAAATAGTGCATTGTATAGAAGTGAAAGAGAAAAGACTGGCTACAAGAATGTGATGCTGTTATCGGTTTGTCTCCTTGTTTTATCTCATATGAGACTAAGCATTAACATTCTGAGTCAGATGTTCTCACTAATGTGATTCTCATTGCAAAACTGAAAATACACAAGCCATCAACACTTCTAAAACTCCCTTTGTTCATGTTGCAAACATGCTCTTAAGAGTGCCAGCCCCACAAAACTTGTAAATATTCTTACTAAAAATAAGTCTTTCTTGCCTAAGGAGAGGGAAAGACCTGCAAAAGATCAGGGTTGCCTACTACAGATATCCAGCTTGGCCTCCAGAATCAAGATCCTCAAAAATTCTGCTACCTCTGTCTTAAATTAAATGTACCCAAAGGTCTCATGTGCCTGAGTATCCATTTACTTAATTTTGCAGACCCAGAATAATAGGTATTTTGGGGAAAAGCACTCTTAATCCAGTACCACACAAATCAAGGCACAGGGAACTTACTCATCTCTTACACAAAGAAAAATTTCATTTTAAGGTTTTCTGTCATTCAAAAGCCATAAAAATACATGCCATTTTGGCTTTGGCATCTGTAAAACTTTACCCCTTGAAAAAAGTCAAGCTGTGGAGGAGGTTGTCCAGATAGGCTGTACAGTCTCTGTCTTTGGATTTTGTCAAGATCCAGTTGGATAAAGCCCTGTGCAGCCTGATTTGATCCCACAGCTGACCCTCCTCTGAGCAGGAAGCTGAACTGGGGATCTCCTGGGATCTTTTATAACCTATATTGTCCAGCATTTGTATGTATTCTATTTATTTCTTCTTACTGATGACTTGGTGTCAGCTCTTACAGGATCCTCAAGTGTGCTTGAGGAAGCAAGAATGCAGTAGGGGATCAGTCTGGGGCCTGCTGTTCCTTTGAAAATTAATTTAACCTTGTCTGAGATTTAGGGCTCTGAAAATTAACATTTGAATTTCGGCAACAAGGAATTTCCTAGAAATGGGGTAATAAGCAATCCAGACAGACCTTCTGTAGGAACTACACTAAAATCAAGTGACAAACCCATCATTACTGGAAGCCCTCTAACCAAAATTTCCTGTGGTTAAACAGTTTCTGGTATTTCCCACATTTATGCAAGTTTCTGATCTTTTCTCTTGGTTCAGACATTTCACTCCACGAGAGATGCTCACTCAGCTGCTAAATAAAGTACTTTTCTATGTGAGTAAACATAGCAGAATCTGACTCAGAGCAAATTATTTATTTAATACATTTAGCCCTACTTTCTGTTCACAAATTTTTCTTGAAACAAATGTACAGCATTTGAAACTGAGCTCTTATCTTTTTTTCTGGTGGCATTTGAGCTCATGCTGTCTCCTCAGTTGGTTAATGATAAATGAACACCCCTGACAGATGGTGCTGCCTGCAAGCCTCCTCATCAGTAGAGGCTGGGGCATTTCAAGGAAGGTTTGGCATTCACCTGGTTGCTTACCAGTGCTATTATTACCATCTGCAGCTATTTATAGCAGAGAACAGATCAGCTTTGTTGTCTTAAAAAAAAAAATCCACATGGGAAGAAGACTGAACCTTGCCAGGCTCTGCTTGCAAAAACTGTGAACCCAGCCATGAGGCTCTGTCACAGAGGAAGGATTGGAGTAGGATGTGCTCCCATTTTTTCCACAATTCTTTGGTGAAGGCACAGGAGTCAAGGATAACCAACAGAATTCAGTATCACAAGTTCACTTGAGGACTTGTTAGAAATACAATTCCTTGGTTTGTGAAGAGACTATCCAGCAGTGCAATTGTGAATTCTCTTTTGTCAGGGCCCTGACCTGAATGTGTGGTAGAAAAATACAAGAATTGGTAGAAGTGCATTCCTCAACCTGTAACAGGTAAATGGAATATAAATAACTAATTTATAACTAACATGTGATACACTTCCACCATCCTAAATACAATATTCAAAATTTCATATTAATTTAATCTCTGTGCTCATACCTCAGTGTTTCTTGCACACTGACAATACAAAAAAAAGCACCTTCTGTACCATGAAGTCTCTGCTGCCAGAATGGCAGACACAGTGAAGGCAAAGCACACTGGAAAAACAGAGGCAAAAAATGTTATATTTATCTTCTAATATATTGTAATGCCTCATTTCTTATTGATGTAATAGAACTTAACAACAGATTTTCTCTGTAAAGAAGTTGCTCCTCTCCTAATACCTTTACTAGCTCAATCCTATAAAAGAAAAATAAAGAAGATGATTTTTTCTGTGCCCTCAGTAACAGACGATGTTGCTACCACGGTAGAATATACTGAAAGCCATAACTCTCACCTTATATGCTACTGTTCAGCAGAAGGTCCCAGTACAGCCAGTCCTGTATAAAGCAATCCAATGAGTCATAGGATTATTGCTTCCTTCTGAACTAACTGTAAACGCATAAGATCTACAACCAAAATAAGATATATAGAATCATAGAATAGTTTGGGTTGGAAGGGACCTTAAAGATATCTAGTTTCAACTCCCCCTCCCATGGGCAGGGACACCTCCCACTAGACCAAGTTGCTCAATGCCTCATCCAGTCTGGCCTTAAACACTTCCAGAGAGGAGGCATTCACAAACTGTTTGGGCAACCTGTTCCAGTGTTTCACCAATCTCACTGTAAAGAATTTCAAGGACAATAAATAATGGATCCAAATCTTCACTTGCAATTTTATTTAAGATCTGCAGAACAGTTTCAGAGGATCATGTATGTATAATCTGCATTCACATATATCAGCTGCATCACATAGTCAGCAGTTGACATGTGTAGGTATATATTAGACCTTTTCATTCCTCTTTGAACAGAGTAGCCACAGACTGGTCCCAAACTATTACCATTGTGTGGGGAGTTGCACAAACTTTACAACTCAACACCTTGTACAGAGTTGAAGATCTGATTTTGAAAAGGTCATGCTAAATGCTTTAAGGGCAGTGAAATTTCAATCCTAATTTTTTCTCTTTTCTTCTAACCCGAACTTAATTAATAGTTTTGGACTATTCTGAAGGATGAAAATATGTTATCTGCAACATAAGAATTCCTCTTTTGCAGTATTGGACTAGCCAGTATCTATTGTGAGCTCTCTTCTACAGAGAACTAAAATTCACTAGTGGTATTTTGCATTGCATGAGATTGCCTGCAGGTACTGTGGAGCCAACCCCAGGCCAAATTATAAGCATTGTTGGGATTGTGTTCTTCTGTAGTCTTGCAGTGCTCTTCTTTTGTTTGTAAACCACATGAAGAAAATCTTCTTTGGCTTCCCATGATGTGAGATCACTTCATATCAAAATAAATTAATGCTAGCCAGAGTAGTTCATGTTTGTATTCCAGCTTTCTCTGAGGCAATCTTTTCTCTAATTACAACATAAGGACAACCCCACTATCGGAGTCCTGCATTACAGTACAATGACCATAACTGTTAAGCCATCTGAGAGGTGACTAATAACTCCAGTGAGATGAAAAGCAAAATACAGCATTCCGGGAGTTAATTTTAACAGAATTTTTTTGAAATTACTATTCTCATCTTTCAGGCAGTTGGATTTTGTGTGTTTTGTTAATAAATGAGAAGATCCAGGGGACAATAACCTCTGCCAAGTGCTGAGGCTGATGCACAAACCAGTTTTATACCAGTGTCTTTCCACAGTTCTCAATGGAATTCTTGATACCTGCATGTATCTCACTAAGGCCATGCTAAAAATCTATGAGAATTAATAAGGTCAGCTATTTCCAGTTATTATAATACATTGAGTGCTATTTAGTGATTTAATATAGAATCTAAGCAAACAGGCATCAATTTATAAACCAAATAGTTTTGTATCTGTTGCTGGTGTTCAGTTTTCAGCAAAATGGAAACCAAACAAAACAGTTAAACTTCTAGGCACCACCATGATTTAAATGTCCTGGAATTTTAGCTCACAATTCCTATTTTCTTGGTAACCATTGTTACAAAAGAAACAATCCATGCTAAAATTTATTGTTGTAATTTATATTAGGCAAGGATTTGTGATCCTTGAAATTTCCTGCTGTCTGATTTACAATACTCTTTTTCACTGTATCATCCTTAATTTTATGTAATCACCGTTTGAAAGGCTTCCTGTTATGGATGCTGCCATACAGACCTAAAGTTATTTACCTGGCCAAAATGCTTGCTGTTATCATGGTGTATGTGCTAACAGTCCAAATGTTTCACAATGTCTTGATTGCTTCCCTGCTCTTTTGAACAAGTCTCTCAGACATTATTGAGCTTTAATGTTCAATAGAATTTCAGGTGTTCAACATGCATTTAGCAATTTGTGAATATTGAGTATTGGTGTATCTATCCCAGATGCACAGCAGCCAGCATGTTTATCTAATTCTTTATTTGATTCCAAAGACATCTAGTGAAAATCTTTCATATAACCAGTTATCTTCTTTCATTTTAGTGCAGTAGTAACTATGCAAATATCTCAACTTGTGTGGTTTTAATAAATGAACTTTTAGTTTTCCATTTGTACTTCTTTTCTGCTTGTTACAGGTAGAAATAGGAGAGCTTTTTAAAATTAAGTTCTCCTGGCTGTGGACTGCAGTTAAATTTAAGACACTTTTTTATGCTTTGCTATTTAGAATCCTCTTTGTTCTTCAAGCATAAAATATATCATGTGGCTTGAGGATAAACTGCTTCAATAAATCCCATTATTCTGAAGAACAATAAAAATAACAATTTGGTGACACTGAAACAGTGATAAATAGCACTTTTTATTTTCTTACGCTATTAGAATCTCATTCTCTCACTTCTGAACCAACTCCTAGTTCCCAGTGCTGTCAAACTAGGAAATCACTACCTGGTTTGTTTTTGTCAGAGAAAATTATGTTATTGAACATTATAATTTGTTAAATTCCAAATCTTATTTAGGCAATTAGTGCAATCCTTGTTATCTCTGAACATGCAACTGAAAAAATAAATGAACAGTGCACACGAAACACACCCATGATTCCTGAAACAAAGAGGACCTTATTCAGGGAGATGCTATTTGAAGATAAGAACAGCACTCTGGCATCATGCCTCTCCCCTCAGTGCCATGAAGCCAGTCTTCTGTGACAGCTTTGATGGTTATGGGTCCTTGAGTTCCTGGATATAGGTGGGTTGGAGTATTTTTTCTTTCAGGTAAACAGAAAACCTTGTACTAAATACATTTGAAATGGCCCTGACAATGTTTGTAGTCATCAAAACTAGAGTTGTGAACCCACAGTAAGTCTGATTTTGCCCATCTATAACTTCCTAGACTCTACAAACAAAGGCATAAAGTATCAAAATCAGCAAGTTCAGTCTAGGGCCAACACAAACACTTTAAAGCAAGGTTCAAAAGTTAAATTTCCTCTCACATTACAAGAAAAGGAAAGACAGATCAAAAAAGTGAAGGATCGAGACACAGAAAACAATCAGTCAATCCTCAGTTCCTTCTGTAACATACATGGAACTGGAAGTATTTCACACAATTATTTAATACTAATATTTTGTTTGCAAACTAGACTCTAACTAAACATGAAGTGATGTGATCAGGAGAAGAGGTAAAAGAAGACAGGAGAAGGCTACTAAGAAATCACTCTTTTCAGCCCAAACAAGTTAATGGTGACTGACAACACGTTTCCTACTGCATACAGTGTTTTTCACAAACCTATGATATACATAGATAGATAAAGTGAAATTATCATCCTCCTGCTGTCCTCCAGCTTTGGCATCAGTACTGTCCTTCATACTTTCATTTAGCCAAAGTGGTTTATTGCTTTAGCATGAGCCAGAGTGCCACTCTTTGCATCCTATCCTCTGTCCAAGACTTTACCTTCTAGCAAAAATCCTACTGTTAGTCCTGGTCATCAGCCACTGTTCCATACACTTTTCCAGACCTTGAGGGCACTAACGGGCTTTAATAGCCTGGCTTTGTGAGCACTCACCCATCTCAGCTCAGCCCAAGGCTACCAGTCCCTGCCTGAGCTATGCGGCAGGTGTGGCTGTCTCCAGATCCACCACAGACATGTCTAGACTCATGATCTTGATCCTTGCCCTGACTTCTCAGATTGACTTCAGACCTACCACCTCTCTGTGAGACCTCTTTGATGTTTAGCAGCCTGATACAGACCCTGCCTGCTGCCACCAGACAGTATACTGTTTTGCCATCTTAAATTCCTTGGACTCACCTCCATACCAAGTGATGCCAAGTATTCTGGACACTTAGCAGCCCCCTGCTGCCACAACTGGACCTCCCCTGCTTGAGAACAAAGAGACAGTGTCCTGGATGGCAAGTCCCTACCCCACTGGTTGTGTGTTGCCCACCTAATGAACTAACCACTTCTGACTCAGTAGTGGAACTGGCACAACATATTGTCTTATGTACTTCTCAGCTCTAAAAATTCAAAAAGGGGCTCTTTGGAGCATTTTAGGTGAAGCCCAGGAGGATGAAGAACTGGCTGACACTGCTTCCAAAGGCAAGCAGCTCACACAGGCGCAGAATCCCATGTACTTGTTTCCACCTCATAGACTTCAGAAATCATAAAGAAGATGGACATGTTAAAAATGAGGGTGGGGGCACGGAGGGTAAGACAGAAGGATACCCTGCTAAGACTATTTTACTACTCCAGTCATTAATAACTCAGGCCTGGGACTTTTCTGTGGTTTTTGTCCCATAGAACTGTAACAATGTAATAAGAGTAATTCACCCCCCATTACAGCACCTGCTTGTACAGTTTAAATTAAAACCAGAAACACTGCAAATCCCACTTCACAATGCCTTTCAGTGTTCAAGATTCTGAATTAAAGGACTTCATTGTTTAGAAGGATTATTTCATTGCCTTCGCTGGCTTCAAAGAAATAAGAATCTTCACTCACTTTTCTATTGATCCCCTTGATCAGATTAACTTTGTTTTGGATTCCTACTGAAACAAAAGACAAATAGAAATATTTTGAACACTTACGTGTACAGTTTTGTTCAGTTCGTGATTCTGTTACCCATTACAAAGATGATTATTGGTTAGACAAAGAAGAATAAAGGAATTACAGTAAATTATGTTCAATAAATACCAACACTTTGAGCAATTACAGAATTATGAAATATTTCAGAATGACATGTAATTACAGTTAATTCCACAATTAAGAGTATATTTTTTAATTTATTTAATTCAGAAGCACTTGTTCTTTCATAAACTGTAATTAAGATTAAGAAAGACTGGGGAACACTTCCATTGCAACACTGCTAAACCTGCTTAGTGTCATACCCCCTCCCCCACACCCACATTCACTTTACATTCAGTGACTTTCCCCTTTGTTATTTAGTAACAAATGACAAAGGATCTTAGTCTAAGAATGGGTCAAAAGACTCTGCTAGGATGTCACAAGCTGAGACAGCCAAATCATGTCAGCCTAGATCATCGAGTTCCAACCCCCCTGCCATAGGCAGGGACACCTCCCACTAGACCAGGCTGCTCGGTGCCATGTCCAGCCTGGTCTAGAACACCTCTGGAGAGAGGGAGTCCACAACCTCTCCGGGCAACCTGTTCTAGTGTTTCACTACCCTCGCTGTAAAGAATTTCTTTCTTACGTCAAGTCTAAATCTACCCCCTTCCAACTTACATCCATTGTTTCTGGACCTCAGATATCTTATTAAAAAGTCCTACCCCTGCCTTTCTGTAGGACCCCCTCAGTTACTGATAAGTTACTATAAGGTCCCCCCTGAGCCTTCTCTGGCTGAACAACTCCAACTCCTTCAGCCTGTCTTCATAGGGCAGTTGCTCCAGCCCTTTGACCATAGAAGGAGATCTGAAAAAAGAATGATGAAAAGCAAAGTATATTGAGTTAGCAGAGAAAGGCGGTCAAACAAAAGACACTGTGCAGTAGGATACAAGTTTTATATTGATATTTATGGCATTATGTCATAAACATGGCCTACTGATGTTAATAGAAGATCTGCTGGTCAGTGGAGATATAGGGATCCAACAGCCTTCTCAACACTTAGTTGTTTCTTTCCCTGAGAAGGGCTTCTGTGCCCTATCAAATGAGAATAATATGCATGTCCTGCTCACAGAACTTCAAGGCAGAGTTGCAGTTATAAAAACTCAAAACAAAATCAAACAGAATGGCAACGGAATTGAGATGGCAAGGACTCTTAACCACATTCTTTTTCTTTGAATGGTCTGGTTTCTGCTAGAAAAGTCCATTTTATACCCACAAAGCTTATCTTGATTTAAAAGAATGTTTAAACTTGTAGGAAATTGAAAAATCTTTAAAAAATCTCCATGTAAGTGGGAATTTTTTATATTAACACAGAAGTTTGTTCAGCCTTGCAGCAGCATTATGTTGTGGGGAAAAACTTCCCAACAGGTCCCAAGATGGACTCATGAAGTAGGGATTAGTAAGAGCACCAATCAATACCTGAAGAGATTATTTTATTTGAACTAAATGAACTGGTATTCATCACTATATGAAACAGCAAGTAGCTTAGACCAAGTAAATAATGTGAAGTAGAAGGAAATTGCACAGAGCAGGCTTTGTAAGGATTGCAAAATTATTGTGAGTTATGCTGGCATCATCTACTACATCAATGCAACTGCACCAAGACTGCTTCCACAGAGTGTTAGAATTATTAAGGTTAGTACAGAAATGTTTATGGTAACAGTGTTCTGGGTTAGTGCTATTACAGCAGTGATGCCAGCACAGTATGAACTACTGCAAAGCCTTTCACTTCTTGGCCTGAGACAAGGTGAGAGAAAGAGAAAGAGAAAAAAAACACCTGTGAACTGATGAATGACCATGTTACCTTACTCTCTGACCCTTATGGAAAACCGAGGGAAATAAATAAAAGGTGAAAAAGAAAAGCAAGTATTTCCTTTCCCATTCTCACCCCAGTTATGCAGAATATGTTTTTTTACTTTTCTTGCCTACAAAACATTTGCTTGGTTTATGCTTGTTTCACATCTCACTTTATTCAAGTATCCCTAAGCATTCAGAAAGTATCCAGCTGTTAATTATTTCAACTTATGGACATAAGTGAACAATATAAAACATCATTTTGAGTTCCACAATCTGTATTCAAGCTGATCAATCTTCTAGTCCACTGGTAATCTCTTGAACTTGAGGGTGCAGAATATAATGAGCATACATGTTTTCTCTTTGCATGTAGTAAATTATTCCAAAAAGCTTCCAGCTGCTGAACTGAGGATATTCATTTGGGCCTGTTGTGTTTGTAAATGCTCATAATTCCTTACTGTCCTTAATAACATCTTGAAGTCTCTGAACATCATGACTTAGACTTCTAAAGTTTATCTTGTCTGTGAACAATGCAAAACATATGAGGAAGCAGTAGAACACGCATGGAAGAAAAAAAAAGGAAAATATATCTTCACTGTAGAAAAAGTCTTGTAATTTGAAACAGTCTAGTTATGCACAAAGAATTAACAGTGGAGGTGATACTATCAGTATTACCTTACTGTTTTCAACCCTAGGCAAAATCCTAAAGACCCTCTATCTTTGGCAGAGAGGATGGGAAGCAGCAGTTCTGGAAGGAGAAAAACCTGCAATGAATCAATAAAATAAACTTAGTGCTACTTTGTAGAAAACAATGATGCATCTCGGGATTGCAGGCTAACTTCTATGCCTTGCTGTAGTGATTTAACTATTACAAAGACAAAGACCTAAAAAATTTGACCTGTCTGCTTTCCCACTTCTTACAGCACCCAGACAATTTAAAGGAGGGCATGATTTACTTTCATATTAGGAAACACAATATTATTAGTCCACCAGTCAATATTTGTTCTGAGCACTACACATGAAGGATTTTCTTGTAATACTGTATTTCAATAGAAGCCTTTTCATTCAGTTACTATTATTTTTTTTAAATCCACCTTATTTCTGGTGTCACTGTTATCCTCATTTAATGCTTTTGATGGACTAGTGCTGTTTGATACATGCCAAATTCAAACTGTGTGGTCATTCAAATATTCTCTGATGTTATTTGAAAAAAAGTATAAATATGAGAGAGATAGGCCTCCTTGACTTTAGCATATTAATGTAGAAGAGGGAAGCTAACTAGAATTTAGCAAGCCTAAAGTAAAGTTGACTAAGTATACAAGTGCATAAATGTATAAAAACTTATAATTTGATTTTAGTGCAAATCTATTAATGGGCAAAAACCTTATGCAGGTCTACACTAAGCATTAAAACACAAAGCCACTGTTTACATCTGTCCATAAAATACAATCCAAACAATCTTATTAAAAAGTATTACTGGATAAAACAAAAAGTCATCATTAAAATACAGCACACATCAATGAATACAGAAGACAATTATATCAACAAAAGGGTAGCTATACATCTAAGAAGAAAGAAAACAAAGAAAGAAAACACACCAACTGCTACACTGCTGAAGTGTTAGAGGAAAGCTATCGAAGAGAGAGAATGACGTTGTAAATTATGCTGTTTATAAAATATTAAAAAGAATCTGAGGAGCTTTTGTGAGGAATTTTAATTCAACAAGTTCCAGTCTAAGATTTATTTAATAGTTTGTCCTATGGTAACTACACTATTGAAATTATACAGCAGTACTTCATCAGTAATAATACAATAGAAATGCACACATCTTCCAAGGGGAGTAAAAATAAAAACACACAGCCAAATATGATCTGTTAATATATGTATTTGGTTATCAAAATTAATGGAGTAAACTACATTATGTAGATGTGTGCTCATAACTTTAAGAAAAGCATAAGCCCTGGAAAATTAAAACGCCAGGCCTACAGATCTATAACTCCCATAATATCTTAAAGCCATTACAAACATTTCAGTGGAGTTGCCTGTTGATTCCAGTAATGCTGTGTGCAAATGATGCATGGTAGAGGAGATCAACATATTTAAATGCCTCTAAATAGTGAGATATTGTGATAATTTTGCTGTAAGATCTGAGAAGGACTTTGAAAGCTTTAAATATTTTTAACACAATTGTGACACTTGAGGTTTTCTGAAGTCAGTCTGCCATTCTCAGCAGACTTGAGGCGACTCTTGGGTTGAAGACCTGGAATATTTACCTGAAAGTGCAAAATAGACATCAGACCAAAACACTTCTGGCGCGAAAAAACAGAAGACAAGATGCTGGTGAGCGGGAACCGCTGCTGCCTTGGTGCCAGTAGCTTGTGTAACCTGTGCAGAAAGCTCCTTGTCTTCGTTGGGGGAAAAAAAAATCCTAAAAAAAAAAATTTAAAAAAAAAAAATTATTAGGATACCTGCCCTGAAACAGAGAAGAACAGAGAAAAGGCAAAGGCTGGTCTCCACCACCACTTTCCTGCCTGACATCCAGCACACCAGGACACCGCTCATTGATTGAGCGGACAGAGAAGGGTTCTCTGGGATTTCCCCGTCCCACATCCTCTCCTCCTCTCCGGCGGGGCGCCAAGCCTCTCTACTCCAGGCTGTACTTTCAGCACAGCGCAAAGTGCGCAGCAAGCGAGTGGAGAATTAAGCGGGCACCTCTGCAGCAAAGCAGCCCACTAGGAAACCGCAAATGAACAAAATCAGCACCTCAAACCCCGGCGTCGAAGGGACGCAGAAGCTGAGCGAGGGCTCTGGGGGGTCGGGTTGCGGGGGGACGGGACGGCGACTTGCCCAGGTTCACCACTCTGGCCCGGCGGCTGGGCTGTCACCGGCTTCCACCGGTTACCTCCTACCTGGCCGTGGGGGGGGAGGAAAGGGGAGGAGAGAAGGGCGATATTTTCCTGCCGTACTAGTGGATTCAATGTTTTGGACTATGGATGCACCTCCAGCTCTGGCTCCGTGTGGGCAATATGCCTGTGAACCCACGGGCTAATAACTGTTGTGGTCCTTTGCTGCAAGACACAGCCCGAGTGGGAGATTCATTGCCATCTGTTAGAGATACCTACAAACATGGCTTAGGCTCAAACTGATGCCTCAACATTGTTGAAGCTCACAGAACCATAGAATTCCTGAGGCTGGAAGGGACCTTTCAGATTGAGCCCAACTATTAACCTAACTCTGACAAAAAACATCACTAACCTAAACTAGATCTCTAAACACTACCTGTCTTTTAAATACCTCCAGGGATAGTGCCTCAAACACTTCCGTGAACAACCTGTTCCAATGTCTGATAAAAAAAATTTCCTAATATCCAGTCTGGCCCGACTTAGTTTTAAGCTTAGTTTTTCTGACTGACCTTCATTATTTTTACCCTCCCTGCCCACAACATAAATATACTCTTCCTCTCTCGCTGGTGCTTCACAAGCAGAAATTTCCAGCAGGTTATCTACCAAAGGAAAGCAAGGGAGAAACACCCCTTCACATTTGGCATCCCCTGATCACTCTTGCCCGTGATACAGGTTTAATGCCGGTTCTTTATTGACAGCGACTGGGGATCCTGCATGATGTGAGAGGGGGAGAAGAGAGGTCAATACAATCCCTCACTGTTCTTCACTCTCTTGTTCAGGCCTTGCTGGTGGCCTCCTTGTGCACTGGGGAAGTCAGGGAGAACAAACCAAAAGTTCTCGGTCCGAGTGACACTCTGTTACAGCAGAGTGGTACCTTTGAGAGGTCTCATTGCCATACCCTACAGAGCTTTCCAGGGCAGGAAAAAAAATTAACAAAGGAACAAACACAAACAACAACAAAAAAAGATTAATTATTTGACACCTAGTTTTCCTGCAGTGGGTCAGTAGAATACATCAAGATCTTCCCCCTGTTGCATAAGACAGGGAAAAAAAAAATAAATAAATAAACAAAATGGGGGGGTTTGTGGGTTTTGGGGGGTTTTTTTCTTCTTTTTTTCATCTTTTGCTTTTTCTTCTTTTTTGCTTTTTTTTCTTCTTTTTTTTTCTTCTTTTTTTTTTTTTTGCTTTTTTTCTTTCTTTTTTTTTTCGGCGGATAATCCCCAAGCTGTGGAGCTTTCAGATGAATTTTCTGACAAGTGTTACAGCTCAGCACTGTATGCACTGCATCTTGGAAACAAACAATGCAGTAGCTGGAAAACTTGGGAACAGAGGAGAAAGGTCAAGGGTGGAAGCTGGTCAGGTTTTTCTTGTCTTGGCTGAAGAATCATAACTTATTTAAGAATGTTATCAGCTGCACCGATCACCAGACTGAGGGGAAAAAGAATAATATTAAAAAATAACAAATGAAATCAAGAAGATGACTATTTCATAGCCCGACATCGTGCTCTCATGTTTTCCCGGCCAGGACCTCCTCCAGGCACAGCGCTGCAGGGAGGGGAGAGAGCCCCGGGGAGCAGCTCCGCGCTCGGGAATGTGCTCAGCGATGACAGTGCGCGGAGCGGCGCGCAGCCCCTCTCCCCACGGTAGCCGACCTCGCTGAGTCGTACCGGAGACGGCGTTTTGCTTTGGAATCCACCCAGCAAAACGGCCGGTGTCCCACCTCTCCCTCCCCACCAGCCCATCATCGCCTCTGCCCCGCCTGCCGCGGCGCGGTGGAGCGCGCGTTACTTACGCGGGTGGGCGGCGGCGACGGGATCTGACTGCGGGGGAGTGGGAGCCCTGGCCGCAATGGGATCGGCGTGAACACCGACGGCTGGCAGAACCAAAGAGTTAAAATATAATACCGTAAATTATTTTTTTTTAAATATTAATGTTCTTATAACGGAAGTTCTTATCAGTGGGTTGCACTGTACTTGGCAAACAAGCCTTTTTACCTTTTAAACAAATAATTCATTAGGTAATTAAATTCAAGTGAGATTACTCTAATTAAATATACACTGCTGTTGAATCATAATTTCTATGTGGCCTAGTTAAAGATGAACGATCTCTTATTCCTGGAAAAAAAAAAAAAAAAAGAGAGAGAAAGAGAGAAAGAGAAAGCTTTAAAAGAATTCCCCAGTGACTGGAATAATAGATTTATACACCACCGTACAGAGGTCATTTCAAGAAAGAAGAGACACCAAACACAACATAAAGGGACTTTTCATGTCTGGAGATACTAGAATTTCAGGTTTTATTGCTGGGAGTTCTGTTGAAAGACTTTGTGGAACCTAGGAGGAAATCAAAATTATCTTTCAAAAGGCGATAAGTTATATAAATATGTGCACAAACAGAAATGAGTCTCTGAAGGTATTAGTTCTGCATAATTTCAGATGAGCAGCTACTAGGCCTCAAAGGAAACAGTGCATGTTGAAATGCTCTGAAGGCTTACATTGACCAAAATAAGGCAGGACTTTAGGAAAATTAGAAGTAACTTTGTAGCCAACGATGTGCTATATGTCCTGGTTCGCTTTAATAGTATTAGGCGTTCAAACCATAAAGACTAATCTGGAGAGTAGAAGTTCCTGCTTTCTGCTTTGATCTCCTTCCTCTTGGCTGTTTAAAGCTGACAGTTTGGCTGAATGGCATTCACTGCTTTCATTTGTAAGACATGAGTTTCCTAGTGTTCCAGAGCTAGCAGCTACACCTGTACTGCAGGAATTTACATTGCATTGCTCCAGGATGGCATTGATTTGGGATGGGTGAAATACAAACACAAACTAATTAAAAACTGCATAATGCAGCCCTACAGGAACAAGACAGAAAAACAAACAAATACAACTGCAGCTGGCACGTCAATTGTGCCTCTGCCCCCAAGCAACAGTCTGGTGACATAAAATTATAAACCTTAAAAATCTCACATAATTGCTGTTGATCATTTTGGAGACAAAATGGAAATTATTTTGTTAATTAAGTTCAGACCCATAAAATATTCATAGATAGGAAGACAGACAGACGGATGGGCAGATAGATACAGAGAGAGGCAGATGATTCGTTCTATAGATTTGTGTGCTATAGGCCTGTGTGTGTGGCTTTAACAATTAATTTGCAAAACCACCAAGCAAGAGAGCATCTGTGTATTCACATTGCTATCAGAAATAAAGATAAGTTGCAACTGAGTTGGACTGATAAAAGAATTAGTAAAAAGTCACCGTCAGGGTATTGGGAAATAAAATAATTTTTTCTTAATTTATTTTTAAAATGTATATATATATATGTCCATAATTTCTTTTTCTGAATAAAATTATCTTTGTGAACACCTTATTAGCTGTACTCATAGTAGCATAGTAACTATGAGTACAGCTAATAAGACACTGTAGCTACTCAGACTTCCTGTACTTACCTGTATTAGGGATATGAGCATGTTCAGTTTTAGGGATCTGATCAGATATCCCTGATTGCAACTTTGTGTTTATTTGGACAAACCATTTGCACAGTCGGAAGTCCTGAGGCTGCTGTTGCTGTGAATTAAATTTGCAAAAAAAAAAGTGAGAATTTTTTTCTTTTTTTTTTTTTTTTTTTTTTCCCTTTCCT